>JASUUL010000049.1:0-242841 GCA_030449875.1 Aegle marmelos
CGAGGACACGGACTGGGGCCGCGGCATGTCACGCACCGACACCACGTTCACCGATCACGTCGTCGACGCCGGCGGAGTGCGCATCCGCGCGAGCGTCGGCGGGCAGGCCGCCCTGCTGCTCCTGCACGGCTATCCGCAGACCCACCTGATGTGGCGGCACGTCGTCAGGGGCCTCGCCGCCGACCACACCGTCGTGGCCACCGACCTGCGCGGCTACGGCGACAGCGACAAGCCCGCCCCGACGAGGCGAACACGACCTACGCCAAGCGGGCGATGGCCGCCGACCAGCTCGCGGTGATGCGCTCGCTGGGTTTCGACCACTTCGACCTCGCCGCGCACGACCGGGGCGCCCGGGTCGCCCAGCGCCTGGTCCTCGACCACCCCGGCGTCGTCGACCGGCTCGCGGTCCTCGACGCGGTGCCCACCCGCCACGTCCTGCGCCACCTCGACCTGGCCGTGGCGAACGCGTACTACCACTGGTTCTTCACGGCGACCGGCGCCGGCATCCCCGAACGCCTCATCGCCCATGAACCGGAGTTCTGGATCCGCTCGACGATCGAACAGCTGCTCGCCCCTGGCGCGCGCATCGAGCCGGAGGTCCTCGCCGAGTACGTCCGCTGCTTCTCCGACCCGGCGACCATCGCCGCGACCTGTGCGGACTACCGCGCCGGCGCGACGAGCGACCTCGTGGACGACGACGCCTCGGCTGCTGCGGGCGAGCGCATCGGGTGCCCCACGCTCGTCCTGTGGGGGCGCGACTCGATCGTCGGGAGGGCCTACCGCCCGCTCGAGGTCTGGCGCGAATACGCGACCGACCCCGTCGGCGCCGAGCTCCCGGCCGGGCACTTCCTCCCCGAGGAGGGGCCCGACCTCGTCCGCGACCGCCTCCCGCGGTTCCTGGTCTGACCGGGCCGGACCGGGAGGCGGTGCGGCAGCATCCGGCGAATGAGGACGTCCGAGGTGGGCCTGCTGCGCCTGGTCGCGCAGCGACTCGCCGGGATGCTCGCCCTCGGCACGCCCGGCCGCTGGCCGCCATGGCCAAGCGGCGCGTCGAGCTGGGTCTCGGCGACGCCGACCTCGACCGGGCCCGGCGCCTCGCGTCGGACACGGTCCCGGCGACGCGCGGCGAGCTCGAGGAGGTCTGGGGCGAGACGGGCGGGCGCGCCTACCACCTGCTCTCGCACCTCGCGCAGACCGGCGTCCTGTGCTGGGGCCCGTTCCGCGACGGCGAACCCGTGCTCGTCGCCGTCGAGGACTGGATCCCGGCCCCACGGCGCCTCGCGCGCGACGAGGCGCTGGGGAGTGGGCCCTGCGGTACTTCCGGGGGCACGGTCCGGCGAGCGTCGCCGACCTCGCCCGCTGGACCGGGATCCCCGCCGCCGACGTGCGGGCCGGGACGGCGATCGCGCGCCCCCACCTGGAGGCCCTCGTCGTCGACGGCGTCAGGCACCTGATGGACCCCGAGAGCCCCGAGCGCTCGCGGCGCACCGTCGGCAGGCCCGCGCCGTGCACCTGCTGCCCGGCTTCGACGAGTTCGTCCTGGGCTACGGCGATCGCTCGGCCGTCCTCGCCGCCGAGCACGCCCGCGGATCGTCCCCGGGAACAACGGCGTGTTCCGTCGCACCCTGGTCGCCGGCGGCCGGTGCTCGCGACGTGGCGCACCGCACCGCGGTCGACTCGAGCTCGACCCGTTCGCGCCTGGCGCCGTCGACCGTGCCGCGCCGAGCCGAGCCCGCGCCGTCTGCCGACCTGAGCGCCCGGGGCGGCCTCCCGTTGCTCCGTTCAGACCAGTCGCCGACCGTGGGCGCCCCGGGGCCCGGCACGATCGCGCGGCGCTCTCAGGTCCGCCAACGCCCGCGCCCGCCCGTAGCGTCCCGCATCGCTCGTCGACCCCGACCGCCGCGAGGAGCCGCATGGACGTCCGGAGCCCGCATCCCGTCACCGGCACCAGCCGTCTCTGGCTGCTGGTCGCCTCGCCCGCGCTGGTGGCGCTGCTGTGGGGACTCGACGTGCTGCCCGCGTGGGCTCGCGTACCGGTCGCGTGCACCTGCCCTCGCGCTCGACCTCGATCGCTGCGCCGAGGCGCCGCCTGGGACGCCCCGAGGGTGCGTCCTCGTCGTCGGCCGGCTACGCCGGCTCGTGGCCGCCGCCCTGCAGGCCCGGGCGCGGCGCGGCGGGCCACCTGGCGTGCCGGGCTCATCGCCGGGATCACGGTGGTCGACCCGCAGGTGACCTACCAGCCGTTCCTGCCCGAGGGGACGATCGAGCCGCGCCACGTGTCCCGCTGCGCCGGCCGCTGCATCGCTGCGACATCGTCACCGGCGCGGTCGTCGCGATCGACGACGCGGCGGCGCTGTCACGCTCGCCGACGGCGGGTCCGCTCACCTACGACGCTGGTCGTGGCACCGGAACCAGCGCCCGCGCAGGCTGCCGATCCCGGGCCTCGCCAGGAGCGGGCCTGGGCTTCGCTCGGTGACCGACGCGGCTCGCCCTGCGCGAGCACGTGCGTCGCTCGACGCCGGCGCGTCGACGCGATCGCGCCGCCCGCGTGGCCGCTGACCTTCACCGCGTCTGGCGGCTTCGCCGGCCGCGAGGCCCTGGGCGAGCTGGAGGACATGACGCGGCGCGCCGCGCGCCATCAGCCCGGGTACGTCGCCGACGAGCTGCGCTGGGTCCTCCTCGAGGCCAACGCGCGGATCATGCCGGAGGTCGGCGCGCCGCTCGCCGCCCGCGTGCACGCCCAGCTCGTGCGACGCGGGGTCGACCAGGTGGGCGCCAAGCTCCTCTCCGCCGACGGTGGCCACGTCGTGCTCGGCGGCGGGCACCTTTCGAGCCCCGGCGATCGTCGTCAGTTCGTCCCGCTGCTCGGACCTGCCGCTGGACGCCCGCGACGTCGTGACCACGACGCCAGGTCCGCGACCGGCCCACGTCTTCACGACGGGCGACTGCGCCGCCGTCCCGGACGTCACCCTCGCCGACGGCGGGGTCCGCCACCACCGCCCCCGCCCAGCACGCCGTCCGCCAGGCCCGGCTGCTCGCGCGCAACGTCGACGCCTTCCTGCGGCGCCTCGTGCGCGGGTACCGCCACCACCACCTGGGCGCCGTGGCGCTCGGTACTCGGGCGCCGGTGCGCCGAGATCGGCGCGGATGACCGGGTCCGCCTGGTCACCGCGCCTACCACCTGTGGGCCATGCCCACGTCGACCACCAGCATCCGCATCGCCCTCGACTGGTCGACGCGGCGCGACCTCGTCGCCCTCGGACGACCGACCCAAGCCGCTCCTCCGCAGCTCGTGACGACGCGGCGGACGTTGCTGACCTTCACGGTGGTCGGCCGGCGGCTTCGACGGCCCGACGATGCGAGGCGTCGTTCCCTCCGTGGCGCGGGCTCGCGGTCACCATGACGGCTGGAGGCGGTCTGGTCGCCGACGCATGGGGCGGCTCGCGGGTGACCACCACGGTCGTGCCGGGTCGCCGACGAGCTGCGCCTCGTCCCTCCCGGGTACTCCGCGTCGTGGCGACGGCGCGTCGATCCTGCCGAGGTCTGGAGGCCGCTGGTCGGCGCCCTCCTCGAGGGGGCGCGCGACGCTCCTCCGCCGGTGGCGTTCGAGATCCGGCCGCACGCTGACCTTCGTCGAGCCTGGCGCCACGCCGAGGTTCGCCGCGGTCACGCGGCTGGGCGGTCGGGGTCACCTGCCGAACTGACCGTTCCCCGTCGCCTACTACACGGCGTCGCCGAGGGCGATCGGTGCCCAAGCCCCTGCTCGAGCGCGACCGGCTGACCTGCCGCCGCTCGACGACCGACGCGGGCGCTTCCGATCCCAGCGGCGTCGACCACGCTCCACACCCGCCGACTCGCCGCCGCACGTCGTTCACTGCGGGCGACCCACCTCGCGCCACGGGCGGCACCCCGACGTGTCGAAGGGGCGTCGTGACGCACGCGGCCGTCGTGGGCTGCAGGTGGCTCAGCGCCCCGACCGGTCCAGCACGCCGTCACGCCAGTCTCGCCCGCCTGCGTGCGCGGGCAACGTCGGGCTGGCCGATCCCGTGGTTCCACGCGATGGCTACCGCCACCATCGCCTCGTGACCGGGCGACCTCGGTCGTCCAGGGCAGTTCGACCCCGCCGTCTCGCCGCCGAGTCCCACCGGGCGACGACGATGACCGGCGTGGCCCGCTGCTGCCCACCGCTCCACCCGCGCCTCACCTCTGGGCGTGACCTCGGCCGACCGGCCCCGATCCGGTCGCGCTGGCCGAGCGGGTCGATCACCGCCGATGCCCGACGCCGTCGCGTCCTGGGCTACGGCGGCGACGAGGCGATCGCCGAGCGCCCGCTGCCCGTCACGGCACCGACCCGGTGGAGGCGCGACGTGGAGCTCCTGCCGGTGGAGCGCCGGTCTCCGTGGCCACGCCGACGAGCGGGAGATCGACGGGCCGACGATGAGCGGCTACCGCGAGGATCCGAGTCCGCGCGAGGCGCCCTCGTCGACCGGTTGAGATCGCACCGGCGATCGGCGTGGCTCGACGAGCGGCTCTCGTCGACCGCGCCAGGAATGCTGCTGACAAGGCTACAACGTCTTGCGAGCTCGAGGAGCGATTGGCGGCCGCCCGATCGTGCATAGTCATGCACATGCCGGATCGCGGTCGCCGGGCTCGCCAGCGGTACGTCGGGGCGTGTCGAGCTGCTGCGTCGTCCTCGAGCCCTGCGCCATCCCGAGATCGGCTCCCCGTCGTCCGTCGGCGGGGCGCTCACGGCCCGGGAGAGTCGGCGGGCATGGTCTCTGGGCCCACCAGTCATCCCGTCTCTTCCTCGCGCTGCCGCACGGCGCCGGGCCGAGGTCGCCGCCCGAGCTGGCCGGCCGACGACGCTCGTCGTCGACTGCGGCGCCGACTTCACCTCACCGACCCCGCGACGCGTGGGTCGCTGGTACGGCGGCGAGCACGCCGGGCACTGGCCCTACGGCCTGCCCGAGCTGGCCGACCAGCGCGAGGCGCTGGTCGGCGCCCGCCGGGTCGCCGTCCCCGGCTGCTACCCGACCGTGTCCACGCTCGCCGCGTTCCCGCCGTGCCGCGACCTGGTCGCCCCGACGTCACCGTCGTCGCGTTCTCCGGCACCTCCGGCGCCGGCCGGCGCCGAAGCCCACCTGCTCGGGCCGAGGTGATGGGCTCGCGCCAGCGCGTACGGCGTCGGCGGCGCCACCGGCACACCCCGAGATCGTGCAGAACCGCGGGCCGCCGGGCGCCGACCGGTGTCGGGTGTCCTTCACGCCGGTGCTCGCGCCGATGCCGCGGGGCATCCTCGTCCACCTGCAGCGCGCCGCGGAACCCCGGCGTGGGCGAGGACGGTGCGCGCGGCCTACGAGAAGGCCTACGCCGACGAGCCGTTCGTCCACCTCCTGCCCGAGGGCGTGGCCCGACCACGTCGGTCCTCGGGTCCAAACGTCGTGCAGGTGCAGGTCGACCGTCGACCGCCGACGCCGGCCGGGTGGTCGCCGTCGGCGCGATCGACAACCTGACCACGGGGACGGCCGGCGCCGCCGTGCAGTCGATGAACATCGCACTGGGCCTGCCCGAGACCGCCGGTCTGCCCGTCGTCGGGCTCGCGCCGTGAGCGTCACCGCCCCGGCCGGCTTCCGCGCCGCCGGCGTCACGCGCCGGGCTCAGCGCGCCGTCGGGAGCGCCCCGACCTCGCCCTGGTCGTCAACGACGGCCGTCGCACGGTCGCGGCGGCGTGTTCACCTCCAACCGGTCAAGGCCAACCCGGTGCTGTGGTCGAGCAGGCCTCCGCAGGGGCCTGCGGGCCGTCGTCCTGAACTCCGGGGGCGCCAACTGCTACACCGGTCCCGAGGGGTTCGCCGACGACCACCACACCGCCGAGAAGGTCGCCGAGGCGCTCGGCTGCGGCGCGGTCGAGGTCGCCGTCTGCTCCACCGGGCCTGATCGGCGAGCGCAACGACCCGACGCGACCGCTGCTCGCCGGGGTCGTCGCCGCCGCGCGCGCCGCGACGCCGCGGGGCGACGACGCCGCGCGCGCCATCATGACCACCGACACCGTGCCCAAGACGGCCACCCACACCCAGGACGGCTGGACGATCGGCGCGATGGCCAAGGGCGCCGGCATGCTCGCGCCCGCGCTCGCCACGATGCTCGTCGTCGTCACCACCGACGCCGACCTGCCCGCCACGACGCTCGACGCCGCCCTGCGCGCGGCGACCGCCCGCACCTTCGACCGTCTCGACTCCGACGGCTGCCAGTCCACCAACGACACCGTGCTGCTGATGGCCTCGGGCGCGTCGGGGACGACGCCGGACGCCGACGCGTTCACCGCCGCGCTCCCGCCGTCTGCCACGACCTCGCGATGCAGCTGCAGGCCGACGCCGAGGGCGTGACCACGACGATCGCGATCGAGGTCGTGAACGCGGCCAGCGAGGACGACGCCGTCGGTCGCCCGCAGCGTCGCCCGCAGCGCCTGTTCAAGTGCGCGATCTTCGGCAAGGACCCCAACTGGGGGCGCGTGCTCGCCGCGGTCGGCACGACGACGCCGCTTCGACCCCGCCGACCTCGACGTCGCCTCAACGGCGTCTGGGTCTGCCGCGGCGGCGGCAGCGGCCGGGCGACCGCCGACGCGGTCGACCTCGTCCCGCGCGAGGTCAGCGTGACGTCGACCTCAAGTCCGGCGACGGACGCGCCACGGTCTGGACCAACGACCTGACGCACGCCTACGTCCACGAGAACAGCGCGTACTCCAGCTGAGGAGCCGAGCCGGACGCCAGCCGACCGAGCCGACGCCGCCCGCGCAGTGGCGCAGGGCCGCCGAGAAGGCGGGCGTGCTCGCCGAGGCCCTGCCGTGGCTGCAGCGCTTCCACGGGCGCACCGTCGTGATCAAGTACGGCGGCAACGCGATGGTCGACGACGAGCTCAAGCAGGCGTTCGCCCGCGACATGGTGTTCCTGCGCCTGGCCGGGATCCGCCCGGTCGTCGTGCACGGCGGAGGCCCGCAGATCACCGCATGCTCGACCGCGCTCGGCATCAGTCGGAGTTCCGCGGCGGGCTGCGCGTCACCACGCCCGAGGCGATGGACGTCGTCCGGATGGTGCTCGTCGGCCAGGTCGGGCGCGAGCTCGTCGGCTGCTCAACGAGCACGGCCCGCTCGCCGTCGGCTGTCCGGCGAGGACGCCGGGCTGTTCACCGCCGCGGACCAACACCGTCGTCGACGGCGAGGAGGTCGACCTCGGCCTGGTCGGCGAGGTCGTCGAGGTCCGCCCGAGGCGGTGCTCGACCTGTCGAGGCCGGCCGCATCCCGGTGGTCTCCACCGTCGCGCCCGACGACGACGGCCAGGTGCACAACGTCAACGCCGACACCGCCGCCGCCGCGCTCGCCGTCGCGCTCGGCGCCGAGAAGCTGCTGGTCCTCACCGACGTCGAGGGGCTGTACCTCGACTGGCCCGCCAGCGAGGACGTGATCGGCGAGATCGACGACGAGGAGCTGGAGGCGCTCCTGCCCGAGCCTGGCCAGCGGCATGGTGCCCAAGATGAAGGCCTGCCTGCAGGCCGTCCAGGGCGGCGTGCCCCGGGCCACCGTGGTCGACGGTCGCGAGCCGCACGCGGTGCTGCTGGAGATCTTCACCGACGAGGGCGTCGGCACCCAGGTGCTGCCGGGCGTCGAGACCAAGATCCGCACGGCGATGAGGGGGCGGGCGTGACCACCGGCCAGGAGTGGACCGAGCGCTACGAGGGCGCCGTCATGAACACCTTCGGGCAGCCGCAGCGCGTCCTCGTGCGCGGCGAGGGCTCGTGGGTCTGGGACGCGGACGGCCGCCGCTACCTCGACCTGCTCGCCGGCATCGCCGTCAACGCGCTCGGCCAGGCGCACCCGGCCCTGGTGGCCGCGGTGACCGAGCAGCTCGGCACGCTCGGGCACGTCTCGAACTTCTTCGCCACCGAGCCGCAGGTCGCTGGAGCTCGCCGAGCGGCTGTCGCCTGCTCGGGCGCGCCGACGGCCGCCGGGTCTTCTTCGGCAACTCGGGTGCCGAGGCCAACGAGGCCGCGTTCAAGCTCGCGCGCCGCACCGGGCGCCCGGCGATCGTCGCCGATGGAGAACGCGCTTCCACGGCCGCACGATGGGCTCGCTCGCCCTCACGTCCAAGGCCGCCTACCGCGAGCCCTTCGAGCCGCTGCCGGGCGAGGTCACCTTCGTGCCCTACGGCGACGCCGACGCGCTGGCCGCCGCCGTCGACGACGGACCGACCGCCGCCGTGTCCTCGAGCCGATCCAGGGCGAGGCCGGTGTCGTCGTGCCGCCGGAGGGCTACCTGGTCGCCGCGCGCGAGATCACCGACGAGCACGGCGCGCTGCTGTGGCTCGACGAGGTGCAGACCGGCATCGGCCGCACCGGCGCCTGGTTCGCCCACCACCGCCGACGGCGTCGTGCCCGACGTCGTGACCCTCGCCAAGGGCTCGGCGGCGGCCTCCGATCGGCGCCTGCGTCGGCTCGGCGCGCGGCGACCTGCTCTGGGCCGGGCCAGCACGGCACCACGTTCGGCGGCAACCCGGTCGCTGCGCGGCGGCCCTCGCCGTGCTGGACACGATCGCCGCCGACGGGCTGCTCGACGCGCCGACCGTCGATCGGCGAGGAGCGGCTCCGCGCCGGCGCTCGGCCCACCCGCTGGTCGACCGACGTCCGGCGGACGGCCTGCTGTCGGGTCGGCTCGCCGCCGAGCCCGATCTCGGCCGCAGGTCGTCGCCGCCGCGCGCGAGGCGGGCCTGATCGTCAACAACGCCGGGCCCGACCGGCTCCGGCTCGTGCCGCCCGCTCGTGGTCCGACGCCGACGTCGGCGGGTTCGACCACGCCGTGCCCGCGCTGCTCGACCGGCGCGCGCGAGGCGGCGCTGAGGCGCGTCGGTCCCGGTGTCGTGACCCGTCACCTCCTGCGCGACGACGACCTGTCGCCCGCCGAGCAGTCGGCGATCCTGGACCTCGCCGCCGAGCTCAAGGCCGATCCGTTCGGCCGACGGCCACTGGCCGGCCCGCGCTCGGTCGCCGTGCTGTTCGACAAGGCGTCCACCCGCACCCGGGTGTCGTTCCAGGTCGGGATCGCCGCTCTCGGCGGCACGCCGGTGATCGACTCGACGGCGCACGCCAGCATCGGGCGGCGAGACATCGCCGACACCGCCCGGTGCTGTCGCGCTACGTCGACGCGATCGTCTGGCGCACGTTCGCGCCACGCGCGACCTCGAGGAGATGGCCGCCCACGCCGGCGTGCCCGTGGTCAACGCCCTCACCGACGACTTCCACCCGTGCCAGCTCATCGCCGACCTGCAGACCATCCGCGAGCGCCGTCGGGGCCGCGGGTCGCACCGTCGCTGACCTACGTCGGTGACGGCGGCAACAACATGGCGCACTCGCTGCTGCTGGGCGGGCCACCGCCGGCATGCACGTCCGCGTCGCTGCCCCGTCGGGTTCGCGCCCCGCCCGACGTCGTCGCCGCGCGCGCCGAGCGCGGGCGCCGGCGCGACCGGCGGGTCGGTGACGTCGTCGACGACCCCGGCCGCCGCGGTCGTCGGCGCCGACGTCGTCGTCACCGACACCTGGATCTCGATGGGCAGGAGGACGACGGGCGCCGACCGCCGGCCCCGTTCCCGCCCTACCAGGTCGACCCGCTGCTGCACGCGCCGCCGCCCGACGCGATCGTGCTGCACTGCCTGCCCGCCCACCGCGGCGAGGAGATCACGGCGGAGGTGATCGACGGCCCGCAATCGGTGGTGTGGGACGAGGCCGAGAACCGCCTGCACGCGCAGAAGGCCCTGCTCTGCTGGCTGCTCGGCGACGCCGTGAGCACGACCGGGCGCGCCCGTGACCGTCCCCGCCACCAAGCGCCGCCCGCCAGCAGCGCCATCGGCCCGGCATCGTCGATCCGCGGCCACGCACGCCGTCCGCAGCCAGGGCGAGCTGCCGGCCTGCTCGCCGACGACGGCGTGCAGGTCACCCAGACGACGCTGTCGCGCGACCTCGTCGAGCTGGACGCCGTCCTGCGCGGCGCCGACGGCGGGCGCCTGGCGCTACGTCCCCCCGACGACGGCACCCCGCCCCGGCGCGAGTCACCGGCGGCACCGCGGCTGTCCCGGCTGCTCCCGAGCTGCTGGTCTCCCGACGGCTCGGCCAACCTCTGAGTCCTGCGCACGCCGCCGGGGGCCGCGCAGTTCTTCGGCCAGGCCTCGACCGGGCCGCCCTGACCCGAGGTCTCGGCACCATCGCCGGCGACGACACCGTCCTGGTCGTGGCCCGCGAGCCGCTGACCGGGCGCGGCTCGGCCTCGCCCCAGCGAGGCCGAGCGACGAGGGACCCGTCGCGGGCTCGGCCACCGCCCCGAGCGTCCCAGCCTCGCAGCACCCGCACAGAAGGAGGCACCATGACCGACCGGGTCGTCCTCGCCTACTCCGGAGGTCTCGACACCTCCGTCGCCATCGGCTGGCTCTCCGAGACCACCGGGATGGAGGTCGTCGCCGTCGCCCTCGACGTCGGGCAGGGCGGTGAGGACCTCGAGGTCGTACGCCGTCGCGCGCTCGCCTGCGGCGCCGTCGAGGCCGTCGTCGTCGACGCGCGCGACGAGTTCGCCGAGGAGTACTGCATCCCCGCGGTGCAGGCCAACGCGCTCTACATGGACCGCTACCCGCTGGTCTCCGCGCTGTCGCGCCCCCTGATCTCGCGCCACCTCGTCGACGCCGCGCGGCCCACGGTGCGTCCACGGTGAGCCACGGCTGCACCGGCAAGGGCAACGACCAGGTGCGCTTCGAGCTGTCCATCGCCGCGCTCGCGCCCGAGCTGAAGGTCATCGCCCCGGTGCGCGACTACGCGTGGACCCGCGAGAAGGCGATCGTCTACGCCGAGGAGCACTCGCTGCCCATCGACGTCAACAAGCGCTCGCCGTACTCGATCGACCAGAACGTCTGGGGCCGCGCGGTCGAGACCGGCTTCCTCGAGGACATCTGGAACGGGCCGATCGAGGACCTCTACTCGTACACCAGCGACCCGGCCGAGCCCCGCGACGCCGACGAGGTGACGATCACGTTCGACGCAGGCGTCCCGGTCGCCATCGACGGCGAGACGGTCACGCCGCTGCAGGCCGATCAGCCCTGAACGCCGGGCCGGCGCAGGGCGTGGGGCGGCTCGACATGGTCGAGGACCGCCTGGTCGGCATCAAGAGCCGGGAGGTCTACGAGGCCCCGGGCGCGCTGGCGCTGATCACCGCGCACCAGGAGCTGGAGAACGTCACCGTCGAGCGCGAGCTGGCCCGCTACAAGCGCCAGGTCGAGCAGCGCTGGGGCGAGCTGGTCTACGACGGCCTGTGGTTCTCGCCGCTGCGCCGCAGCCTCGACGCGTTCGTCGACGACACCCAGGAGCACGTCACCGGCGAGATCCGGATGACGCTGCACGGCGGGACGGCCGTCCCGACCGGCCGCCGCTCCGAGGCCAGCTCTACGACTTCAACCTCGCCACCTACGACGAGGGCGACTGTTCGACCAGTCCTGGCCGCGGGTTCATCGAGCTGTTCGGGATGTCGAGCACGCCGCCAGATCGCGACCAGCGACCTCGCGGGCGCGTGAGCGCCGGACGACGAGCCGGCGGGGAGCGGACCAGCCTCTGGGGCGGCCGCTTCGCCGGCGGCCCGTCGCGGTGCTGGAGGCGCTGTCGCGTCGACGCACTTCGACTGGCGCTGGCCCCCTACGACCTCGCCGGCTCCGCGCCCACGCGCGGGTGCTCCGCGGCGGCCGGGCCTGCTCACCGACGACGAGCTGGGCGACATGCTCGCCGCGCTGGACAAGCTCGACGCCGACGTCGCGTCCGGCGCGTTCGGCCCGGCGCGGGACGACGAGGACGTGCACACCGCGCTGGAACGCGGCCTCATGGAGCGGGTCGGCACCGACCTCGGTGGCAGGTTGCGCGCCGGCCGGTCGCGCAACGACCAGGTCGCCACCCTGTTCCAGCTGTACCTGCGCGACCACGCCCGCACCGTCCGCGGACTGGTCGCCGACCTCGTCGACGCCCTCGCCGTGCAGGCGCGTGCGCACCTCGGCGCGGTGATGCCCGGTCGCACCCACCTCCAGCACGCGCAGCCCGTGCTCCTGTCGCACCACCTGGCGCGCACGCCAGGCGCTGGTGCGCGACGTCGAGCGGCTCCGCGACCTGGGACCGCCGGCTGGCCGCTCTCGCCCTACGGCTCCGGGGCGCTCGCCGGCTCGTCGCTCGGGCTCGACCCGCCGCGGTCGCGGCCGACCTCGGTTCACGCGACTCGGTCGCCAACTCGATCGACGGCACGGCGGCGCGCGACTTCGCCGCGGAGGCCGCGTTCGTGCTGGCCATGATCGGCGTCGACCTGTCCCGGCTGTCCGAGGAGGTCATCCTCTGGGCGACGGCCGAGTTCGGCTACGTCACGCTCGACGACGGGTCGACCGGGTCGTCGAGCATGCCGCAGAAGAAGAACCCCGACGTCGCCGAGCTCGCCCGCGGCAAGGCCGGGCGGCTGATCGGCAACCTGTCGGGGCTGATGGCGACGCTCAAGGGCCTGCCGCTGGCCTACAACCGGGACCTGCAGGAGGACAAGGAGCCGCTGTTCGACTCGGTCGGGCCGCTGGAGCTGCTGCTGCCCGCCGTGGCCGGGATGGTCGCGACGCTGGGTTTCGACACCGACCGGCTCGCCGAGCTCGCGCCCGGCCGGGTTCTCGCTCGCCACGGACGTCGCGGAGTGGCTGGTGCGCCAGGGCGTCCCGTTCCGCCGCGCCCACGAGGCGGCCGGGGCGTGCGTCCGCGCCGCCGAGGCCCGGGCGTCGGTCGACGGCTCACCGACGACGAGCTGGTGTCGTGCGACCCGGCGCTGACCCCGGACGTGCGGCTCGGTGCTCACCGTCGCGGGGTCGATCGCCGCCCGGGACGCCCGCGGCGGCACCGCGCCCGCCCGCGTCGCCGAGCAGTACGACCGGCTCGCCGGCGCGGCCCTGGAGGCCCGGGCCTGGTCGTCGCTCGCCGTCCAGCGCCGCGGACCGCGGGGCGCCGCGCCCGCCGGCGCGGGGTCGCTACCGTGGCGTGAGCGTGCGTGGGCGTCGGCTGGTCGCCCGGTGCTGGCTGGCCCGGTCCGCTGTCGTCACGGCGGCCTGCGCCGATGCGCCACCCCACGGGGGCGTGCCCGCCGACGCCCCGGCGGTGCCCGCGCCCGACCCGGCCGGCCTCGCCCGCCAGATCACCGACGCCGAGGCCACGATCGCCGACGCGGCCGCCGCGCCCGAGCAGGTCGCGGCGGCGGGCAGGCTCGCCCAGGTCGCCTACGTGTCGCTGGCCGAGCGCCCCGGTGGGACGCGGCGCCTCGCGCGGCCTGCCCCGCGGCCGCGGCCGCCGCGACGCGACAACGTCGCGCGCCGGTCGTCGCTCGCCATGTGGCGAGATCGGGCCTCCGCCCGCGTGCTCAGCCGGCGTGGCGCATCGTCGACCCCTGGCCGCCCGACCGGCTGCGGGCCTCCTACGACGAGGCCTCCCGCCGCTTCGGGGTCCCCTGGACGGTGCTCGCCGCGATCAACCTGGTCGAGACGCGGATGGGACGCATCGTCGGGCGCTCGGGGGCGGGAGCGCAGGGCCCGATGCAGTTCATCCCGGAGACCTGGGCGCGGTTCGGGATGGGCGGCGACCCGGACCCCGACGCGACGTCGGCGCGGCGAACTACCTGCGGGCGTCGGGTGGCGGTGCCGCGGCGACGACGCGAAGCTCGACCGCGCGATCTGGCGCTACAACAACGACGTCCGCTACGTCCGCGCCGTCCGGTCCTACGCCGCACGGATGGAGGCCGACCCGCGGGCGTTCCTCGGCTTCCACGCGTGGCGGGTCTTCGTGCGCACCGACGTCGGCACGTTCCCGCTGCCGACCGGGTACGACGAGGCGCGTCCCCTCCCGGTCGAGGTGTTCCTCGCGCGACGGGCCGCCGGCCAGGTCCCCCCGGGCTGAACGCCGGGGCCGGAGCGCAGGATGGGCGCCGTGACGCCTCCCGACGTCGGCCGGCCACCTGCCGCGCCGCTGGGGACTCGACGCGCGCCGTCGTCCGCGACGGCGAGGTGCCGTGCGTCGTCGAGGTCGAGGCCTCGCCGACGACCTGACTCGCACTGCGACGCACCCCGCGCAACGCCGGATCGGGACCCCACCCGAGTACTTCGCACGGCGTCGCCAACGTCGTCGCCTGACCGACGGTGTCGCCCTGGCAGGTGGTCAGGACCCGGGCGTCCGCCGACCGGGTCGCCGCGGTCACGACGCTGCTCCGGGGTCGGCTGCCGTTGCGCCGACAACGACGACGGCCGGCTGTCGGGTGCGGGGCGCCGTCGTCGACCGACGCGGTCGAGGCCGCGGCGCCGACGACCCAGGCTCGCGCTTCGAGCGCACCTGTCCCACGCCTGGCGGGCGCACCGGCCCGCCAGGCCGCCTCTGGACGTCCCTGACAAGGCCGGGCGGGCCGTGATGGACCTGGTAGCGCCCGGCCGAATGACCGGCGTGACCGCATCGGAGGGCACCACTTCGACGACCTCGGGATGCGGCCTCTCGCCCAACGTCACCGCCTGACGCCGCGCCGCGACCTCGGCGGGCCCGGTCACCGTCTACTCGGGATCGACCTGACCGCGGAGCGAGCTGGCCACCCGATCTCACGCCCCAAGGCTCGACGCCCGATCGCCCTCGTGACCGGCGGGGCCCGGATCGGCGCCGCCGACGGCACGCTCAACGACCCGAGGCGTGGCCTGACGGGTGCATCGGTGAGCAGCTCGGTCTCGCTCGACGGCCCAACGCCGCGCTGCGACCTCGACTGGCCGCGGAGCTCTCCGCCCTCGCGTGCGCCTGCGCGACCTCGGCGAGCACTTCCGGGTCGGCGGATGCTCGCCGCGGCGGTCAGCAGGCCCCGAGTCCGCCGAGGGCATCAGACGCCGCGTTCTCGTCCAGCTGGCGGTTCTCGACTCTTCGCCGCGCTGACGGCTGCGCAGACCGGCGGCAGCGAGGTGGGGGACCGCCGGGTCGACTCGTCGGGCCGTGACCGCGGACGGTCCACGGGCACCGCTGGTGACGAAGGGGCGAAGGGACCGGCGGGCACGGACTCCGACGACCGCCTCACCGACCTCTGGATCAACGCCGAGGACGCGAAGGTCGCTCGTACCAGCGGCCTTCATGGCTCTTCCGGCCGACCTGATCGATCGGGGCCGACCTCGAGCGGCGTCGTCGAGCGTCGCCGATCTCGACGCGCTGGCGAGGTCGGTGACCGCTGGTCCTCAGTGACCGACGAGGTCGCCTTCTACCGTCGGGCGCCAGCCAGGCGCTGTTCGGCCGGGGAGCTGCTGCGGACGCGCCGACGCTCTCGCCGCGCTTCGTCGGCGGGTCGACCGGCCGACGCTCGATCGTCGACCTCCGAGCGGCTCTCGGCGCGAGCCGGACCGTTCGCCGAGTTGCGCCTAGCTGAACAACGCGAAGGTGGGTGCCGAGGACTGGACGCCGTCGGCGACGGCCCACGGCCGGTTGCTCCTGGCGGGAAGCGACGACGGCGGGGATCGAGCCCGTGGGGGGATAGGTCGGTGCGCCTGCGGAACGACGGCCGGTCGCGGCCGAGGACGACCCCGGTCGCCGGCGACCTCCGAAGGGGTTTGGGCCGGAACACGTCGACCAGCGAGAACGCTCCGGATACCGACCCCCCTGCGAGAGGGGACGGCGGTGGTAGGTGCTGGCTCAGGAACAGGGGTTGTGGGGGTCGGCGAACCTTTGAGAACTCAACAGTGTGTCGAGCTATTTTTTGGCGCTGATTTATTTTTCCAGTTGTTTCGTCCTTTTGTGGCTGTGTGGGGTGTTTGTTTGTTTCTTTGGGTATTGTCAGGAGAGTTTGTTGGTCTAATGGTTTTTGTTGGAGAGTTTGATCCTGGCTCAGGACGAACGCTGGCGGCGTGCTTAACACATGCAAGTCGAGCGGTAAGGCCTTTCGGGGTACACGAGCGGCGAACGGGTGAGTAACACGTGGGTGACCTGCCCTCCACTCTGGGATAAGCCTGGGAAACTGGGTCTAATACCGGATAGGACTGCTGACCGCATGGTTGGTGGTGGAAAGTTTTTCGGTGGGGGATGGGCCCGCGGCCTATCAGCTAGTTGGTGAGGTAACGGCTCACCAAGGCAACGACGGGTAGCCGGCCTGAGAGGGTGACCGGCCACACTGGGACTGAGACACGGCCCAGACTCCTACGGGAGGCAGCAGTAGGGAATATTGGACAATGGGCGAAAGCCTGATCCAGCAACGCCGCGTGGGGGATGACGGCCTTCGGGTTGTAAACCTCTTTCGCCAGGGACGAAGAGTGATTGACGGTACCTGGAGAAGAAGCACCGGCCAACTACGTGCCAGCAGCCGCGGTAATACGTAGGGGGCGAGCGTTGTCCGGAATTATTGGGCGTAAAGGGCTCGTAGGCGGTCTGTCGCGTCGGGAGTGAAAACTCAGGGCTTAACCCTGTTCGTGCTTCCGATACGGGCAGACTTGAGGTAGGCAGGGGAGAACGGAATTCCTGGTGTAGCGGTGGAATGCGCAGATATCAGGAGGAACACCGGTGGCGAAGGCGGGTCTCTGGGCCGATACTGACGCTGAGGAGCGAAAGCATGGGGAGCGAACAGGATTAGATACCCTGGTAGTCCACGCCGTAAACGTTGGGCGCTAGGTGTGGGGACCATTCCACGGTTTCTGTGCCGCAGCTAACGCATTAAGCGCCCCGCCTGGGGAGTACGGCCGCAAGGCTAAAACTCAAAGGAATTGACGGGGGCCCGCACAAGCGGCGGAGCATGCGGATTAATTCGATGCAACGCGAAGAACCTTACCTGGGTTTGACATGCACCTGACGCGGCCAGAGATGGTCGTTCCCTTGTGGCAGGTGTGCAGGTGGTGCATGGCTGTCGTCAGCTCGTGTCGTGAGATGTTGGGTTAAGTCCCGCAACGAGCGCAACCCTCGTCGCATGTTGCCAGCAGCGCCTTCGGGTGGCTGGGGACTCATGCGAGACTGCCGGGGTCAACTCGGAGGAAGGTGGGGATGACGTCAAGTCATCATGCCCCTTATGCCTAGGGCTTCACGCATGCTACAATGGCCGGTACAAAGGGCTGCGATACCGCAAGGTGGAGCGAATCCCAAAAAGCCAGTCTCAGTTCGGATTGGGGTCTGCAACTCGACCCCATGAAGTCGGAGTCGCTAGTAATCGCAGATCAGCAACGCTGCGGTGAATACGTTCCCGGGCCTTGTACACACCGCCCGTCAAGTCATGAAAGTCGGTAACACCCGAAGCCGGTGGCCCAACCCTTGTGGAGGGAGCCGTCGAAGGTGGGACTGGCGATTAGGACTAAGTCGTAACAAGGTAGCCGTACCGGAAGGTGCGGCTGGATCACCTCCTTTCTAAGGAGCTTCACCGAACGTCCTGGATCGTCAGGCTGGTTTCTGCGGCGAGTGTTCGTGGGCCGGCTGGTTCGGGTCGGAGGGCCTCAGCTCTGGCGGACGGCGTCGCTTGGTGGTGGGTGGTGGCTGGGGTTGCTCGAGAAACTGGTCATCCGGTGGTTGTTCCTGTTGGACAGGTTCAGGGCGCACTGTTGGGTCCTGAGAGGATGACCGGCCCTCCAGCTCTTCGGGGTTGGGGGGCTGATTGTTGTCTCTGGTGGCGGTCATGGTCCCGGTTTCCGCGGTGGCGGGGGTCGGGGGGTGGTCCGTGTGGTCGTTGAGAATTGCACAGTGGACGCGAGCATCTTTTGTTTCTGTGCTGTGTTTTGCAGAATTTTCTTGATTGTCTTGGTTCGCATCTTGTTGTGGTCAAGTTGTTAAGGGCACATGGTGGATGCCTGGGCATCAGGAGCCGATGAAGGACGTGGGAGGCCGCGATAGTCCTCGGGGAGTTGTCAACCTAGCTGTGATCCGAGGGTGTCCGAATGGGGTAACCCAGCACCCGTCATGGGCTGTCACCCCGCCTGAATGTATAGGGCGTTCGGAGGGAACGCGGGGAAGTGAAACATCTCAGTACCCGTAGGAAGAGAAAACAATAGTGATTCCGAGAGTAGTGGCGAGCGAAATCGGAGGAGGCTAAACCGTTTCCGTGTGATACCCGGCAGGTGTTGCGGTGGCGGGGTTGTGGGATGTTGTCGTTGATCTTCTGCCGAGGACGGGGCCGGTGTTGTGGGTGTTAGTGGAAGGCGTTGGGACGCGTCGGCCGTAGTGGGTGAGACCCCGTACGAAAACATCTGCAAGGCATGGTGGTGTGGCTGTATCCCGAGTAGCAGCGAGCTCGTGGAATTCGTTGTGAATCTGGCGGGACCACCCGTCAAGCCTGAATACTACCTGATGACCGATAGCGGACGAGTACCGTGAGGGAAAGGTGAAAAGTACCCCGGGAGGGGAGTGAAAGAGTACCTGAAACCGTGTGCTTACAAGCCGTCAGAGCCTGAAGTGCCTTCGGAGCACAGGGTGATGGCGTGCCTTTTGAAGAATGAGCCTGCGAGTTATGCTTCGTGGCGAGGTTAACCTGTGTGGGGGAGCCGTAGCGAAAGCGAGTCCGAACAGGGTTGAGTCGCACGCTCTAGACCCGAAGCGGAGTGATCTACCCATGGCCAGGGTGAAGCGTCGGTAAGACGTCGTGGAGGCCCGAACCCACCAGGGTTGAAAACCTGGGGGATGAGTTGTGGGTAGGGGTGAAAGGCCAATCAAACTCCGTGATAGCTGGTTCTCCCCGAAATGCATTTAGGTGCAGCGTCGTGTGTTTCTCACCGGAGGTAGAGCACTGGATGGCCTAGGGGGCCGACAAGCTTACTGAAGTCAGCCAAACTCCGAATGCCGGTGAGTGAGAGCGCAGCAGTGAGACTGCGGGGGATAAGCTCCGTAGTCGAGAGGGAAACAGCCCAGACCATCAGCTAAGGCCCCTAAGCGATTGCTAAGTGGAAAAGGATGTGGAGTCGCAGAGACAACCAGGAGGTTGGCTTAGAAGCAGCCACCCTTGAAAGAGTGCGTAATAGCTCACTGGTCAAGTGGTCCTGCGCCGACAATGTAGCGGGGCTCAAGCGCACCGCCGAAGCCGCGGCAATGCCATGTGAACGCCTAACGGTGGTGGCATTGGGTAGGGGAGCGTCATGCGGGCGGTGAAGCGGCGGAGTGATCCAGCCGTGGAGCCTGTGTGAGTGAGAATGCAGGCATGAGTAGCGAATGCAGAGTGAGAATCTCTGCCGCCGTATGACCAAGGGTTCCTGGGCCAGGTTGTTCCGCCCAGGGTGAGCCGGGACCTAAGGCGAGGCCGTCAGGCGTAGTCGATGGACAACGGGTTGATATTCCCGTGCTCGTGTGGGCGCGCCCGTGTCGAGCCCAGGTGTGCTAACCGCCCGAACCTGCAGGTCCCTTCGGGGACCGGTGTGGGGGAGCGTGGGATCCGATCCGGTAGTAGGCAAGCGATGGGGTGACGCAGGAGGGTAGCTCCGCCACGCGGTGGTTGTCGTGGTGTAAGCCTGTAGCCCGAGTTCCAGGTAAATCCGGGGCTCATACAGGGTGAGAGGTGATGCGTAGCCGATTGAGGCGAAGTGGGTGATCCCGTGCTGTCGAGAAAAGCCTCTAGTGAGTGCTGTTGCGGCCCGTACCCTAAACCGACACAGGTGGTCAGGTAGAGAATACCGAGGCGATCGAGTGAACTGTGGTTAAGGAATTCGGCAAAATGCCTCCGTAACTTCGGGAGAAGGAGGGCCGGTTGCCTTGAAGCCTCTTTGCGGGCTAGGGGTGGCCGGTCGCAGAGACCAGGCCCAAGCGACTGTTTACTAAAAACACAGGTCCGTGCGAAGTCGTAAGACGATGTATACGGACTGACGCCTGCCCGGTGCTGGAACGTTAAGAGGACCTGTCAGACCACCCTCGTGGTGGTTGAAGCGGAGAATTTAAGCGCCAGTAAACGGCGGTGGTAACTATAACCATCCTAAGGTAGCGAAATTCCTTGTCGGGTAAGTTCCGACCTGCACGAATGGAGTAACGACTTGGGCGCTGTCTCGACCATGGACTCGGCGAAATTGCACTACGAGTAAAGATGCTCGTTACGCGCGGCAGGACGGAAAGACCCCGGGACCTTTACTATAGTTTGGTATTGGTGTTTGGTTCAGTTTGTGTAGGATAGGTGGGAGACTGTGAAGCACGGACGCCAGTTCGTGTGGAGTCAACGTTGAAATACCACTCTGACTGTACTAGATATCTAACCTAGGTCCGTGATCCGGATCAGGGACAGTGCCTGATGGGTAGTTTAACTGGGGCGGTTGCCTCCTAAAATGTAACGGAGGCGCTCAAAGGTTCCCTCAGCCTGGTTGGCAATCAGGTGGCGAGTGTAAGTGCACAAGGGAGCTTGACTGTGACAGAGACATCTGGAGCAGGGACGAAAGTCGGGACTAGTGACCCGGCGCCGGCATGTGGAAGCGGCGTCGCTCAACGGATAAAAGGTACCCCGGGGATAACAGGCTGATCTTCCCCAAGAGTCCATATCGACGGGATGGTTTGGCACCTCGATGTCGGCTCGTCGCATCCTGGGGCTGGAGTAGGTCCCAAGGGTTGGGCTGTTCGCCCATTAAAGCGGTACGCGAGCTGGGTTTAGAACGTCGTGAGACAGTTCGGTCCCTATCCGCCGCGCGCGCAGGAGACTTGAGGAAGGCTGTCCCTAGTACGAGAGGACCGGGACGGACGAACCTCTGGTGTGCCAGTTGTCCCGCCAGGGGCACGGCTGGTTGGCTACGTTCGGAAGGGATAACCGCTGAAGGCATCTAAGCGGGAAGCCTGTTCCAAGATGAGGTCTCCCACCCCTAGAGGGTTAAGGCCCCCAACAGACCATTGGGTTGATAGGCCAGACATGGAAGACCGGTAACGGTTTCGAGTCGACTGGTACTAATAGGCCGAGGACTTGCCTCACCACACACCACGAACCGTGTGGGACTCTCGAGAACTGCTGAACACGTACTGAAACTTCTGCTCGCGTCCACTGTGCATATCTGAACGACCATGCACCCCCATATGATCGTCGGGGGGTGGTGGGGTGTTCCGGTGGTTACAGCGGAGGGGAAACGCCCGGACCCATACCGAACCCGGAAGCTAAGCCCTCCAGCGCCGATGGTACTGCGACCGCCAGGTCGTGGGAGAGTAGGACACCGCCGGAACACCCGACCACCCCCCGAATTTCCACCCCGCGGCAGGACCCGCACCGGGCCCTGCCGCTGTCGTGTGTGCGGAGGAGGCATCGGTTTGTCCGATACTCCGGACGCCTCGGGCGCGCCGTCCTCCGGCACCTCCGACGCGCGTCCCGACCGAGACTCCGGGCCGCCTCGGTCCCCGCGGCGCCCGTCGTCGACGGGCGACCGGCGCCAGCCGAGCGGCCAACAGCGCAGCGGCCGCACCGCCGGCCCGCGGCAGGGCCGGCCGCAGGGTGGGCAGAGCCGCTCCGATCGCGACCAGGGTCTCCGTCAGGGGTCCCCGGGCGGGCCGCGCGGCAAGGACACCCGCGGCCAGAGCTCGCGAGGCCAGGGTTCGTCGGCCGCCGGCTCGGGCAGGGACGCTCCCCGTGGCGACGGTCCGCGCTCCGGCGGCCCACGCGGTGGTGGTTCCCGTGACTCGGGACCCCGTGGTGCGGGCTCGCGTGACGGCTCGCCCCGTGACGGTGGTCCCCGCTCCGGGGGCGACCGGCGGGGTCGTCCCGGCGAGGGCCGACCCGAGGGTGCGCGGGGAGACCGTGCCCCCCGAAGCGACCGCGACCGGCGTGAGGGTCCCCCCGGTGGCCGTGGCCCGCGCGGCGGCGACCGCACCGGCGGCCCCCGCCGGGACGCGAGGCCGGCGTCGGGCGACCGCCGCGACAGCCGGGACAGCCGTGGCCGCGACGACCGGGGCCGTGACGACCACACCCGTGGCGACCGCACCCGTGGCGACCACACCCGTGGCGACCGTCCTGCCGCGCTGCGTGGCGACGGCCCGCCCGCCCGCGACGACCGCGGTGAGCGCACGAACCGGTCGTCGCGCGGGGTGCGAGCTCGCGGGTCGACCACGGACCGGGCGCCGAGGGCGTCCGGCGGCGCAGCGAGGGCGACGACCGTCCGGTCGCACCGCCGCTGCCCGACGACGTCACCCCCGACCTGCTCGACGCGGAGACCCGCCGCGACCTGCGGGGCCTGCCCACGGACCGGGCCGACGACGTCGCCCGGCACCTCGTGGCGGTCGGCGAGCTGATCGACGACGACCCGGAGACGGCGCTGGCGCACGCGCGGTACGCCCGTCACCGCGGGAGTCGCGTGGCCGTCGTCCGCGAGGCGTGCGGTCTCGCCGCGTACCACGCGGGGAGTGGGCCGAGGCGCTCTCGGAGCTGCGGGCCAGCCGTCGCATGGGCGGGGCGGGCCACGTCCCGGTCATGGCCGACGCCGAGCGGGCGCTGGGCCGCCCCGAGCGCGCGCTCGAGGTCGCCCGCAGCCCCGAGGCGCGCGACCTGGAGCCCGACGAGGCCGTCGAGCTGCTCATCGTGGTGTCGGGTGCCCGGCGCGACCTGGGCCAGGTCGACGCGGCCGTCGTGGGCCTCCAGGGTGCCCGAGCTCGACGCCACGCCGGACCGACCCGTGGACGCCACGGCTGTTCTACGCCTACGGCGAGGCGCTGCACGCCGCCGGGCGCGACGACGAGGCGGTCCGTGCGTTCCTCGACGCCGCCGGTGCGGACGCCGAGGGCGAGACCGACGCCGAGGAGCGTGCCGCGCTCCTGGGGATGGAGACGCCGTCGTCGTGAGCGGGTACGACGCGCTGCTCGTCGACCTCGACGGGACGGTCTACCGCGGGCGCGCGGCGATCGACGGGGCCGTCGAGAGCCTCGAGGACGCGCGGCGGCGCGAGGTCCGCGTCGCCTACGTCACGAACAACGCCGCCCGCGGGCCCGGTGCCGTCGCCGAGCACCTCGCCGAGCTGGGGCTGACCGTCGTCGACCGCGACGTCGTGACCAGCGCCCAGGCGGCGGCGGCCGTGCTCGCCGGGACGTGCGCGGAGGGCACGCGCGTGCTGGTCCTCGGCACCGAGGCCCTCGTCGACGAGGTCCGCGCCGTCGGCCTGGAGCCGACCCGGCGCGCCGACGACGAGCCGGGCGCCGTCGTGCAGGGCCACTCGCCCGAGACGGGGTGGGCGCAGCTCGCCGAGGCCGCGGTCGCCCTCGCGGCGGGAGCGCACTGGGTCGCCTGCAACGTCGACCCCACCCTGCCCAGCGAGCGGGGCCTGCTGCCCGGCAACGGGTCGATGGTCCAGGCCCTGCGCACGGCGTCAGGACGCGAGCCCGAGGTGGCGGGCAAGCCCGCGGCGCCCCTGCTCGAGCAGTCGATCGCCCGGGTCGAGGCACGCCGGCCCCTCGTCGTCGGCGACCGCCTCGACACCGACATCGCCGGAGCCCGCGCCGTCGGAGCCGACAGCCTGCTCGTGCTCACCGGGGTGTCCACGGCCGCCCAGCTGCTCGAGGCCCCGCCCGAGCGCCGGCCGACCCACCTCGCCGCCGACCTGCGGGTCCTCGACGACCTCGACGCCGCGCGGCTCGACGCGGTCGGCGACTGGTGGGCGCAGGCCGGGAGCGACGGCGAGATCGTGCTCGGCGGGAGCGGTGACGCCCTCGCCGCGCTGCGCGCGCTGTGCGCCGTGGCCTGGGACGGCACGGCCGGCGACGCCGTCCGGGTGCGGGCCGACGGCGACGACGCCGACGCCGCGATCACCGCCCTCGACCTGCCCCGCAGCGCCGGCGGTTAGCGTGGAGCCTGGGAGACCGGGAGGATGCCGATGACCGCCGACGCGAACACCGTGCCGTCCGGGTCCGTGGGTCCCGCGCCCGCGGCGACGACGTCGACGAGGCACTCGCCGCGCTGCGCGACGCGTCGCGCGCGTGGCCGAGCTCGCCGACCCCGCCGCGGCCGCCGTCGACGAGGCGGCCGACCACGCCTTCGACGCCGCCGAGCACGCGGTGCGCTTCGAGGAGCTGCACGCCGCGCTCGCCGCCGTGCTCGACGAGCTCGACCGGTCCTGACGTGGCCCGGTCCTCCGCGCGCCGCCTGCGCCTCGACGCCGAGCTCGTCCGTCGTGGCCTGGCCCGTTCGCGCGACCAGGCCGCGGAGCTCATCAGCGCCGGCCGGGTGACGGTCGGGGGCGCGGTGGCCGCCAAGCCCGCGACCGCGGTCGAGACGGCGGCCGCGGGCGAGGTGACCGCGGCCGTCGACGACCCGCCCTGGGCCGCGCGCGGGGCGCACAAGCTCCTCGGGGCCCTCGAGGCGTTCCGGACGCGCTCCGGCGACGGCACGCCGCTGGTCGAGGGTCGTCGCTGCCTCGACGCGGGCGCGTCGACCGGCGGCTTCACCGACGTGCTGCTGCGGGCGGGCGCCCGGGAGGTCGTCGCCGCCGACGTCGGGTACGGCCAGCTCGTGTGGTCGCTGCGCACCGACCCGCGCGTGACCGTCCTCGACCGCACCAACGTGCGCGCGCTCGGCCCGGACGACGTGGGCGGCACGGTCGGCCTCGTCGTGGCCGACCTGTCGTTCATCTCGTTGCGCCTCGTCCTCGACGCCCTCGCGGCCTGCACCGAGCCCGACGGCGACCTCCTGCTGATGGTCAAGCCGCAGTTCGAGGTCGGCCGCGAGCGGCTCGGGTCCGGCGGCGTCGGGCGCGACCCCGCGCTGCGGGCGGGGGCCGTGCTCGACGTCCTGGCCGGCGCGCGGGCGCGCGGACTGGTGACCTGTGACGTGACGGCGAGCCCGCTGCCGGGTCCGTCGGGCAATGTGGAGTACTTCGTGTGGTTGTGCCGACCGGGGCACGCCGCCGCCGTCGTCACCGACGACGACACCGATCAGGAGCGGGTGCACCGAGCCGTGCTGGAGGGACCGTCGTGACCGGGGTGGCCGAGGGCACCGTCGACGAGCAGACCGTGCCGGCGGGTGGGCGCGACGCGCTGATCGTGGTGCACACCGGGCGCGAGGCCACACGGCTGGTCGCCTCGAAGGCCGCGGCGCGGCTCGCCGACGAGGGCTTCGCCCTGCGGGTGCTGCCCGACGAGTACTCGACCGGCGACGGCCTGTTCGACGAGCTGCCCCCGCACCAGCGGCCGCGGACCATCGCCGCCGACGACGACGCCGCGCGGGGCGCCGAGATCGTCCTGGTGCTGGGCGGCGACGGGACGCTGCTGCGGGCCGCCGAGCTCGCCCGGCACGCCCGGGTCCCGATGCTGGGGGTCAACCTCGGGCGGGTCGGGTTCCTCGCCGAGGCCGACATCGACGACCTCGACCACGTCCTCGACGCCGTCGCGACGCGCTCGTACCAGGTCGAGGAACGGATGACCGTCGACGTCGTCGCGCGGCACGACGGGGTCGTCCTCGGGCGCATGTGGGCGCTCAACGAGGCGATCGTCGAGAAGATGAACTGGGCGCGGCTGCTCGACGTGGTGCTCGAGGTCGACGGCAGGCCGGTCTCGGAGTTCGCGTGCGACGGGGTGCTGTGCGCGACCCCGACCGGCTCGACGGCCTACGCGTTCTCGGCGGGCGGGCCGGTCGTGTGGCCCGAGGTCCAGGCGCTGCTGCTCGTCCCGTCGAACGCCCACGCGCTGTTCGCGAAGCCGCTCGTCGTCGCCCCCGAGTCGCGGATCGCGCTCGAGGTGTCGCTGCGCGGCGACGGCGGGGTGCTCGTCTGCGACGGGCGCCGCACCGTCGACCTGCCGCCGGGCTCGCGCGTCGAGCTCGAGCGCGGCGACACGCCGGTGCTGCTCGCCCGCCTGCGGGTCGAGCCGTTCACCGACCGGCTCGTCCGCAAGTTCGAGCTGCCGGTGCAGGGCTGGCGGGGCCGCTCGCGGTAGGGCCCGCGGCCCGTCTCCTCCCGGCCCGTCGATCGCGCGCCACCGACCGTTCGACCAGATGTTCGAAACGGGTCGGCGTGTACGGCCCCGCGGTGTCGGTCCGCGTGGCTACAGTGGCCGCCGTGCTCGCCGAGCTGAGGATCAAGGTCTCGGGGTCATCGAGGACGCGACGCTCGAGTTGCATCCCGGGCTCACCGTGGTCACCGGCGAGACCGGGGCCGGCAAGACGATGGTGGTCACCGGGCTGCACCTGCTGAGCGGCGGCCGCGCCGACTCCTCCCGCGTCCGCCGCGGCGCGTCCCGCGCGGTGGTCGAGGGGCGCTTCGCCCTGCCCGCCGAACCCGACGACTCCTCGCCTCCGGGCGACGACGACGAGTCCGTGCCCGGCCGCGGCCCGGCGCGGGTCGCGCGCGACGCCGGCGCCGAGCTCGACGACGACGGCAGCCTCATCGCCGCCCGCACGGTCAACGCCGACGGGCGCTCGCGGGCGCACCTCGGCGGGCGCTCGGTCCCGGTGTCGCTGCTCTCCGACGTCGCCGACGCCGCACTCGCCGTCCACGGGCAGCACGAGGCGCTGCGGCTGATGCGCGCCGCCGAGCAGCGTGCGGTGCTCGACCGGTTCGCCGGCCCCGCGGTCGGCGGCCCGCTCGAGCACTACCGCGCGACGCGGACGGCGTGGCGGCGGGCGGTGGCCGAGCTGACGGCGCGCCGCGAGAGCGCCCGCGACATGGAGCGCGAGGCCGACATGCTGCGCCACGGGCTCGGCGAGATCGAGGCGCTCGCCCCGCAGCCGGGCGAGGAGGCCGAGCTCGCGGCCGAGGCCCGCAGGCTCGCCGACGCCGACGACCTGCGCGAGGCCGCCACCGGCGCGCTCGCCGCCCTCGCGGGTACCCCCGACGCGCCCGGTGAGGAGTCCGACGCGGTCGGCCTGCTCGGCGAGGCGCGCCGGCGGCTCACCGGTCCCGCCGCCGACGACCCGGTGCTCGCCGCGCTCGACCCGCGCCTGGCCGAGGCCGCGGCGCTGGTGGGCGACGTCGCGGCCGAGCTGACCGACTACCTCGAGCGCCTCGAGGCCGACCCGGCGCGGCTGCAGGTCGTGCTCACCCGCCAGGCCGAGCTGAAGACCCTGACCCGCAAGTACGCGGCCGACGTCGAGGGCGTGCTCGCCTGGGCCGACGACGCCCGCACCCGCCTCGCCGGGCTCGACACCTCCGACGAGGCGCTCGCCGCGCTCGCCGCCGAGGCCGACCGGCTCGCGGGCGAGCTCGCGGGGCACGCCGCCGCGGTGTCGGCGGCGCGGCGCGAGGCCGCCGAGCGCCTCGGTACGGCGATCACCGCCGAGCTCGACGGGCTGGCCATGGGCGGCGCCTCGGTGCAGCTCGGGGTGGGTGCGAAGGCGGCGGGCGCCGACAAGCCGGGGAGACCCTCACCGTCGACGGCACGCGGTGCGTGGCCGGCCCCGACGGGGTCGACGAGGTCGAGCTGCTGCTCGTGGCCCACAGCGGGGCGCCGGCGCTGCCCGTGCACAAGGGCGCGTCGGGCGGCGAGCTCTCGCGAGTGATGCTGGCCGTCGAGGTCGTGCTCGCCGGGTCGGACCCGGTCCCCACCATGGTCTTCGACGAGGTCGACGCCGGCGTCGGCGGCCGGGCCGCGGTCGAGATCGGCCGCCGGCTCGCCCGCCTCGCGTCCACCCACCAGGTCGTCGTCGTCACCCACCTCGCCCAGGTCGCCGCGTACGCCGACCGGCACCTCGTCGTCGACAAGGGCGGCGCCGAGAGCGGCATCACCCGCAGCGCCGTGCGCACCCTGCGTGAGCAGGACCGCGTCGTCGAGCTGGCCCGCATGCTCGCGGGCACCGAGGAGACCGAGACCGGCCGCGCGCACGCCGAGGAGCTGCTGGCCTCGGCGGCGGCCGACCGGTCCGGCTCCGACGGGGTCGCCGCACCCACACCGATCACCCGAGGGTCCGCCACACGGAGTAACAAGAGCACCCGGAGTCGCCGGGCCGGGTGAGTTCGTCGGCGCGTCGTCGCCCACACGGCGGTCGTCGCGGCGACGATCGTGTCCATGAGGTGGCCACAGCTGCGCAGCCAGACCCGGAGGCCCCGCCCGGGGTCCGCGGCGTCGCCCGGATCGGGCGGCACCCGGACGCCCTGTTGCGTCGTCTCACCCGCGGCGACATCGCGGTCCTCGACCAGGTCGACCTCGACCGCACCACCGCCCACGGGCTCGTCGACGCGGGCGTGGCGGGCGTGGTCAACGTGTCGCCGTCGATCTCGGGGCGCTACCCGAACCTCGGGCCGGAGATCCTCACGGCCGCGGGGATCGCGCTCGTCGACGACGTCGGTGACGACGTGCTGCGCCGGATCAAGGACGGCGCGACCGTGCGCCTGCACGACGGCGGCGTGTTCGTCGGCGAGCAGGAGATCGCGCGCGGGTTCGAGCAGACGCCCGACACCGTCGGCGACCTGCTCGCCGAGGCGAAGTCCGGGCTCGCCGCGCAGCTCGAGGCGTTCAGTGCCAACACCATCGAGTTCATGGCCCGCGAGCGCTCGATGCTGCTCGACGGCGTCGGGGTGCCGGGCCTCGAGACCGCGCTGCACGGCCGTCAGGTCCTCGTCGTGGCCCCCGGCGGCGACCCGGTGGCCGAGGTGCGGCGCCTCCGGCACTTCATCCGTGAGTACCGGCCGGTCCTCGTGGGGGTGGGCGCGGGTGCCGCCGCCCTCCGCGCGAGCGGTCACGTGCCGGCGATCGTGGTGGGCACCGCGCTCGAGATCGACGCCGACCTCGCCCGCCGCGCCGTCGACGTCGTCGTCCCCGACGAACCCGACGGCCACATCGCGGGGCTCTCGCGCCTGCGGGACGCCGGGATCGGCCGCTCGGCTTCGCCTCGGGCGCCAACCCCGAGGACATGGCGCTGCTCCTGGCCCACAGCCAGGGCGCCTCGCTGGTCGTCGTGGTCGGCGCCGACGCGACGCTGTCGGGCTTCCTCGACCGCGGGCGCTCGGGCAGCAACCCCTCGACGTTCCTCACGCGGCTGCGTCTCGGCCCCACCGTCGTCGACTCGGGCGCCGTGCTCGCGCTCTACCGCAGCCGGGTCTCCTCGGGCGCGGTGACGCTGCTGCTCGCGGCGATCGTCGTCGCCATCCTCGCCGCGGTCCTCGTGACGGGGATGGGGGAGGCGCTGCTGCTCCTCGGCGGGCGCGTGGTCTCCGAGCTGATGACCGCGGCGGGCGGGATGCTGCGGTGATCTCGCTGCGCTACCACCTGCTCTCGCTGACCGTCGCCGTGCTCGCACTCGTGCTCGGCCTGGTCCTCGGCGCCTCGACGCTGTCCGGTCGCCTCATCGACTCGCTGACCGCCGACCGGGCCGACCTCACCGCCCGCACCGACACCCTGCACGGCGAGCTCGCCGCCGAGCGGGTCCGCAACGACGCCGTCGAGCGGTTCGTGGCGCAGAACGCGGCCACGACCGTCCGCGGCCAGCTCACCGGCCGCTCGGTCGCCGTCCTCACGCTCGGCGACGCCGACCCGGCCGACGTCAGCGCCGTGACCGACCTCGCCACGAGGGCGGGCGCCCGCGTCACGGGCCGGCTCGAGCTCACCCCCGCCGCGACCGCGCCTGAGCGGGCGGGTGAGCTGCGGGCGCTGGTGCCGCGGCTGCTGCCGGCCGGTGCGCAGCTGCCCACGACGACCGAGGCGAGCGCGCTGACCGGCGCGCTGCTGGGCTCGCTGGTCGCCCAGCGACCCGGCGACCTGGGGCTCGGCACGCCCACCGCGCAGCGCGACCGTGAGGTCGTCACCGCGCTGTCGGGGCTGGCCGGCGCGGGCTTCGTGAAACCGGTCGCGGCGACCGCGCCCGAGCCGCGCAGCTGGTGCTCGTCGTCGCCGGTGGCGACGCCGACCAGGCCCGCGGGCGGGCGGGGCGGCGCTCGCCACGGCGATCGGCTCCGGGCCGGGGCACCGTGCTCGCGGGCCGCGACGGCTCCGGCGCGATCGCCGCGCTGCGCTCCGAGCCGGCGGCGGCTTCGTCGCTCGAGGCCGTCGACGGCGTGCAGCAGCCGAGCGCGCGGGTGCGCAGCGTGCTGGCGCTGCACGAGCAGCTCGCCCCGAGCCCGGGCGGTGCGGCCTCCGCCCAGCCCGCGGCGAACCTCGCCGCGGCCCCGGCGGGGGCTCCACGCCGGTAGGGCGCAGGGCGGCGATGGGCCGTCGGATACGGTGAGGTCCCGAGGATCGACGGACGTCCGACAGCGGCCTCGGGGAGCCAGTAGTGCAGCAGGCGCGTACCACCAAGCACGTGTTCGTGACCGGGGGCGTCGCGTCGTCGCTCGGCAAGGGCCTCACGGCCTCGAGTCTGGGTCAGTTGCTGACCAGCCGTGGGCTGCGGGTGACGATGCAGAAGCTCGACCCGTACCTCAACGTCGACCCCGGGACGATGAACCCGTTCCAGCACGGCGAGGTCTTCGTGACCGAGGACGGCGCCGAGACCGACCTCGACATCGGGCACTACGAGCGGTTCCTCGACCGGGACCTCGCCGGCCGGGCCAACGTCACCACCGGCCAGGTGTACTCCGACGTCATCGCGAAGGAGCGTCGCGGCGAGTACCTCGGCGACACCGTCCAGGTCATCCCGCACATCACCGACGAGATCAAGTCGCGGGTGCTCGCGATGCGCCTGGCGCACGGCGACGAGCCCGCGCCCGACGTCGTGATCACCGAGATCGGCGGCACGGTCGGCGACATCGAGTCGCTGCCGTTCCTCGAGGCCGCCCGGCAGGTGCGCCACGACATCGGCCGGGCCAACTGCTTCTTCCTGCACGTCTCGCTCGTGCCGTTCCTCGCGCCGTCGGGCGAGCTGAAGACCAAGCCGACGCAGCACTCCGTCGCGTCCCTGCGCAACATCGGCATCCAGCCCGACGGGCTGGTGCTGCGCGCCGACCGCGACATCCCCGACGACATGCAGCGCAAGATCAGCCTCATGTGCGACGTCGACGACGACGGCGTCGTCGCCTGCCCCGACGCCGCGTCGATCTACGACATCCCCAAGGTGCTGCACTCCGAGGGCCTCGACGCCTACGTCGTGCGCCGCCTCGGGTTGCCGTTCCGCGACGTCGACTGGACGGTGTGGGGCGACCTGCTCGACCGCGTGCACCGCCCCGGCGAGACCGTCGAGGTCGCCGTCGTCGGCAAGTACGTCGACCTGCCCGACGCGTACCTGTCGGTGACCGAGGCGCTGCGCGCCGGTGGGTTCGCCCACCGCGCGAAGGTCATCGTGCGCTGGGTCGGTCCGACACCTGCGAGACCCCGACCGGCGCGGGCGCGGCGCTGGCCGGCGTCGACGGCGTCCTCGTGCCCGGCGGCTTCGGGATCCGCGGCATCGAGGGCAAGCTCGGCGCGATCTCCTACGCCCGGCGCAACGGCATCCCGGTGCTCGGGCTGTGCCTCGGCCTGCAGTGCATGGTCATCGAGACGGCGCGGGTCGTGGCCGGCATCGCCGACGCGAGCTCCTCGGAGTTCGACCCCGCCGCGGCGCACCCGGTGATCTCGACTATGGCCGACCAGACCGACGTCGTCGCCGGCGAGCGCGACATGGGCGGCACGATGCGCCTCGGCGCCTACCCCGCGTCGCTCGCGCCCGAGTCGGTGGTCCGCGCCGCGTACGGCACCGGGAAGGTCTCCGAGCGCCACCGGCACCGCTACGAGGTCAACAACGCCTACCGCGACCGCCTCGCCGAGGCCGGGCTGGTGTTCTCGGGGACCTCGCCCGACGGGACGCGCGTCGAGTTCGTCGAGCTGCCCCGCGAGGTGCACCCGTTCTTCGTCGCGACGCAGGCCCACCCCGAGCTCAAGAGCCGGCCGACCCGGGCGCACCCGCTGTTCGCCGCGTTCGTCGACGCCGCCCTGCGCCACGGTGCGGCCGGGCGGCTCGAGTTCGACCCGACGCCCGGTGCGGCGGGCGCCGCCACGGCCGGCGCGAGCAACGGCCACGCCGGTGAGACCGTCACCCCGTGAGCACCGAGCGCGAGCCCGCCCGCCCGACCGTCCCGTCCACCCCGGCGAGCCTCGCCGACCCGCATCAGGGGCGTGCGCCGCACGACTTCGCGGTCCGGTCGTCCGAGACGCTGCACGAGGGCCGCATCCTCGCGATGCGCCGCGACGACGTCGTCATGCCCGGCGGGCGGGTGGCCGGGCGCGAGAAGGTCGAGCACCTGGGTGCGGTCGCGATCGCCGCGCTCGACGACGCCGACCGGCTGGTGATGATCTGGCAGTACCGCCCGGCCCTGCGCGCGCGCCTGTGGGAGATGCCGGCGGGCCTGCTCGACGAGCCGTCCGAGGAGCCGGTCGAGGCGGCGCGCCGCGAGCTGGTCGAGGAGGTCGGGATCGAGGCCGACGACTGGGCCACGCTGGTCGACATCGCCGGCTGCCCCGGCTTCGCCGACGAGTCGGTGCGCGTGTTCCTGGCCCGCGGGCTCCGCGAGGTCGAGCGCCCCGCCTCCGGCGACGACGAGGAGGCCGACCTGGTGATCCGCCGCGTCCCGCTCGACGACCTCGTCGTCGGCGCGATGAACGGCGACGTGATCAACGGGCCGTGCGTGGCCGGCATCCTCGCCGCCGCCGCGGTGCGCGACGGCCGGTTCGCCCCGCGCCCGGTCGACGCGCCGTGGCCCTCGCGCCCGACCGACTTCGCCCGCCGGATCGCCGGGCGCGCCTGACCCGGGACGCGGAGCGCAGCGGAGCCGGACCGTCGACTCAGGTCGGCCACCAGGCCCGCAGCGCGGCCGCCTCGTCGGCGTCGAGCACGACGTCGAGGGCGGCGAGCTCGTCGACGACGGTGTCGGCGGTGACGTCGCGCTGCTCGACGCGGCCGTCGGCGTGCTCGTGGGTCACGGTGCTCCGCACCAGCCGGCGGCTCAGTCCCTCCTCGAGGCGCATCACCACGAGCTGACCGACGAACGGCGAGGCGGGGTGCGTCGAGGTGAAGTGGTGGAACACCTCGTAGTCGACGGGCTCGGCGCGCTCGGGGTCGACCCGGTAGGCCCGGTGCTCGGTGCCGCCGGGGTCGGGCTGGATCAGCGTCCAGCAGCGTCCCTCGCGCTCGATCCGGTTGGTCCAGCCGGCCTGGTCGACGCGCGCGCCGTCGACCAGCGGCATCGGGACCAGCATCCCCGCGCCGAACCCGACGTCGGCGAGCCACTCCTCGCCGTCGACGGTGACGATCAGCGCCATGTGGGTGTTCGGGCCGTGCTCGGGCTGCACGCGCGCGACGACGCGGCGCACGGCGAAGCCGAGGTGCTCGAGGACGGCGCCCAGGAGCCCCGCGTGCTCGTAGCAGTAGCCCCCGCGCCGACGGCGGACGAGCTTGTCGACGACGACGTCGAGCCCGATGCCGCGGTGGCGGGAGAGGACGACGTCGACGTTCTCGAAGGGGATCGCCTCGACGTGCGCCCGGGTGATCCCGGTGAGGGTCGCGACCGTCGGGGCCACCGGGGTGGCCGATGCGGGCCAGGTACTCCCCGACCACGGCGGCGTCGATCCCGGTGTCGATCTCGTCGTCGGGCTCGGCGTCGGTGTCCGTGCTGCTCATGGGCCCACCCTGGACCCTCGAGCGCACTCGAGGTCAAGGAACCGGTGTCGTCGTCGCCCGTCCGGCGATACGGTCCTGCACCGGATCATCCTGTGGCCGGAGCCACACGACGACGAGGAGCCGAAATGATCAGAGTGTCGGTGCTCTACCCGAACGCCGAGGGTGCGACGTTCGACATCGACTACTACGTGAGCAGCCACATGCCGATGGTCGCCGGGAAGCTCGGGTCGGCGCTCAAGGGCTGGAGCGCCGAGTACGGGCTCGCGGGGGCGACCGCGAACGACCCCGCTCCGTACCTGGCCTCGGGCCACCTGACCTTCGACACCGTCGAGGACTTCCAGAACTCCTTCGGGCCGAACGCCGAGGCGATCCTCGCCGACGTCCCGAACTACACGGCGATCAACCCGGTGTTCCAGATCGCGGAGATCCGGGCCGGCTGACCGGTCCGGGGCGCGTCGTCGCGGCACGGGCGGGCCGAGCCGCGCTAGCGTCGAGGGCATGCAGGTCGGCGTTCCGCGCGAGGTCAAGGACCACGAGGACCGGGTGGCGCTCACGCCGGTCGGTGTCACCGAGCTCGTCCGCCGCGGTCACGAGGTGGTCGTCGAGGCGGGCGCGGGGACGGGCTCGGCGATCACCGACGACGCCTACCGCGCGGCGGGCGCGCAGGTGGTCGACGACGCCGACGCCGTGTGGGCCGCCGCCGACCTGCTGCTGAAGGTCAAGGAGCCGGTCGCCGAGGAGTACCCACGCCTGCGCCGCGGTCAGGTGCTGTTCACCTACCTGCACCTGGCCGCGTCGCAGGAGTGCACGCGGGCCCTGCTCGACGCCGGCACGACCGCGGTCGCCTACGAGACGGTGCAGACCGACGACGGCGCGCTCCCGCTGCTCGCGCCGATGAGCGAGATCGCCGGCCGGATGGCCCCCCAGGTCGGTGCCCACCACCTGGAGAACGCGCAGGGCGGGCGCGGCGTGCTGCTCGGCGGCGTCCCGGGCGTCCGTCCGGGACGGGTCGTCGTCATCGGCGCCGGCACGTCGGGGATGGCCGCGACGACCATCGCCGTCGGGCTCCGGGCGTCGGTCGAGGTCCTCGACGTCGACGTCCGGGCGCTGCGCCGCGTCGACGAGGTCTTCTCCGGCGCGGTGCGCACGATCCTGTCGAGCCCGCCCGAGATCGAGCGGGCGTGCACCGAGGCCGACCTCGTCATCGGTGCCGTGCTCGTGCCCGGCGCGCGGGCGCCCGTGGTGGTGTCGAGCGAGCTGGTCAGCCGGATGCGGCGCGGCTCGGTGCTCGTCGACCTCGCCGTCGACCAGGGTGGCTGCTTCGCCGACACGCACCCGACCACCCACGCCGAGCCCACCTACCGGGTGCACGAGTCGGTGTTCTACGCCGTCGCCAACGTCCCCGGCGCGGTCCCGACGACGTCGACGCGCGCGCTGACCGGCGTCACGCTGCCCTACGTGCTGCGCCTGGCCGACGCGGGCCTGGCCGGCGCGGCGGCGGCCGACCGCTCGCTCGCGCGCGGGGTCACCGTCGTCGACGGCGAGCTGTGCTCGAGCGAGGTCGCCGCCGCGCACGACCTCCCGTCGCGCCCGGTCTCCGAGCTGCTCGCCGGGGTCGCGACGTGAGGACCGCCCGATGAGGCCGGCGACGGCCGTCGAGGACTACCTCGCCCACCTCGACGTCGAGCGCGGCTCCTCGGTCCACACGCTGCGCTCCTACCGCCGCGACCTCGCGCGCTACGTCGCGCACCTCGACGGCGCCGGGCTCGACGACCTCGGTGCGGTCGGCGAGGACCGGGTCGCCGAGTTCCTCGCGGCGCTGCGCCGCGGCGACGACGGGCACCCGCCGCTGGCGACGTCGTCGGCGGGCCGTGCGGTCGTCGCGGTCGGGGCCTGCACCGCTTCGCGGTCGCGGAGGGGTGGGTCGGGCGCGACGTCGCCCGCGCGGTGACCCCGCCCGCGCCGCCGAAACGGCTCCCGAAGGCCCTGCCCGTCGACACGGTGATCGCGCTGCTCGAGGCGTGCCCCGACGGCGAGACGGCCGACGTGGCCGCGCTGCGCGACCGCGCCCTGCTCGAGGTGCTCTACTCCACCGGCGCCCGGATCTCCGAGGCGATCGGGCTCGACCTGGACGACGTCGACGACCGCGACCGTTCCGTGCTGCTGACCGGCAAGGGCGACAAGCAGCGGCGGGTCCCGATCGGGCGGCCCGCGCTCGCCGCGCTCGAGGCCTACCGGGTGCGGGCCCGGCCGGCGCTCGCGGCCCGCGGGCGGGGGACGCCCGCGGTCTTCCTCGGGGCCCGCGGCGCCCGGCACTCGCGCCAGCGGGCGTGGTCGGCGCTGCAGGAGGCGGCCGAGCGTGCCGGCATCGCCACCGCGGTCTCGCCGCACACCCTGCGCCACTCGTTCGCCACCCACCTGCTCGACGGCGGCGCCGACGTCCGCGTCGTGCAGGAGCTGCTCGGCCACGCCTCGGTCACCACCACGCAGGTCTACACCCTGGTGACGGTCGACCGGCTCCGTGAGGTGTACGCCACCGCGCACCCGCGGGCACACACCCGCCGGGCGTCCTGAGGACGGCGGGCTGGGAGCGACTCCCGGAGAGCGTGCGGTCGATCTGAGCCCGAGGCCCGACGACCGTCGTCACGCGCGGACGGTCCGGGCGCTGTCGTGCGCCGGGGCGTTGCCCGCGAGCAGCACCGCGCCCGCGCCGAGCGCCGCGACCAGGGCGAAGACGTAGAACCCCCAGGGGTAGGCGATGCCCGCCTGCAGCAGCGCGCCGCCGACCAGCGGGCCCGTGATCGCCCCGAGGCGCCCGACCCCGCTCGCCGTCCCGAGCGCCGTCCCACGGGCGTCGTCGGGGTAGACGTGGCTGACGAACGCATAGACCAGCACCTGTGCCGAGAACACGAACAGCCCGGCGAGCAGGACCCCGACGTACACCCCGAGTCCGGGCAGTCTGATCGACAGCAGCGCCAGGAACAGGGTCGGACCCCGGACAGGGTCGCGAGCGCGAACCAGGCGACCGTCACGGGCCGGAGCCCGAACCGGTCGGCGACCCGTCCGGCGAGCAGCAGCCCGAGCACCGCGCCGACGTTGAGCACCAGCAGCAGCACCAGCGCCGCGCCCAGCTCGTAGCCCGCGGCGCGCATGATCTCGGGCAACCACGTGTTCAGCCCGTAGACCAGCAGCAGGCCCATGAAGGACGCGATCCAGAACGCGACGGTCGGCCGGGCCAGGCCTCCGCGGAAGAGGGTGGCGACGGGGTTGCGGCGCTCGCGACGGTCGGCCGCCTCCCGCCGCGGACCCGTCTCGGGCAGCCGGGCGAGCAGCAGCGGCACCAGCACGAGGGCCGGCAGCGCGCCGACGACGAACATCACCGGCCAGCCGAGCGGCTCGAGGAGCAGGCGACCGAGCAGCGCGGCCAGCACGGCACCGACGTGGTAGCCCGTCATCATCGTCGTCGTGGCGCCGCCGCCACGGCCTGCCGGGGCCTCCTCGGCGACGAGCGCGAGCGCCACGGGCAGCACCCCGCCCAGCCCGAGGCCGGCGAGGAAGCGCAGCAGTCCGAGGATCCCGGGCCCGGGCGCGGCGGCGCAGGCGAGGGTGAACACGGAGAAGATCACGACGGTGGCGACGAGGTGCGCCGCCGGCCCACGACGTCAGCGAGGGGGCCGACCACGAGGGCGCCGACCATCACCCCGACCAGGCCGACCACCGAGACCAGCGACGCCGTGGCGGGGTCGAGGTCCCAGGAGGGGTCGCGCAGCAGCACGGGCAGGACGACCCCGAGGACCACGAGGTCGTAGCCCTCGAGCGCGACGGCGGCCCAGCACAGCGGCCGGACCCAGACGGAGCGTCGCGTGGTGCTCGACATGGGCTGCCCCTCTCGCGGCGGTGACGTGCGTCGAGTGTGCGCCGCGTGAGCCCGTGACGTGAACCGTCGCCGATCCCGGTCGCGCCCGGCGAGTCGCACCGGCCCGGCCGGGCGCGCCTCCTAACCTGGAGACCCGATCGTGGTCACGGTCGATCTCGACGTCTCAGCGGAGGCGATGTCGCAGACGATCGTCCGGCGTCGAGGAGGGGCGCGAGATGTCGAACCCGCAGGCGGAGCTCTGGCCCTCCGCACCCCCCGTCCCGGGGCCCGACGAGGACGACGACACCGTCGTCGGCGACCTCGGCCGGCTGCCCGACGGGCGCCCGCGCCGCGAGATCCCGGTGCCGGGCCCGCTCGACGGGCACGGCCCGCGACCGTCCTCGCGATGTGCAACCAGAAGGGCGGCGTCGGCAAGACCACCTCGACGATCAACCTCGGTGCCGCGCTCGCCGAGTACGGGCGGCGCGTGCTGCTCGTCGACTTCGACCCGCAGGGCGCCCTGTCGGTCGGCCTGGGCGTGCAGCCCCACGAGCTCGACTCCACGATCTACAACCTGATCATGGAGCGGCACACGACGATCGACGACGTCATCCGCACGACGTCGACGCCGGGCCTCGACCTGCTGCCCTCGAACATCGACCTCTCGGCCGCCGAGGTCCAGCTCGTCACCGAGGTCGGGCGCGAGCAGACGCTCGGGCGCACCATCTCCCCGGCGCTCGACCGCTACGACTTCGTGCTCGTCGACTGCCAGCCGTCGCTCGGGCTGCTCACCGTCAACGCCCTGGCCTGCGCCGACGGGGTGCTGATCCCGCTCGAGTGCGAGTTCTTCAGCCTGCGCGGGGTGGCCCTGCTCATGGACACGATCGAGAAGGTGCAGGACCGGTTGAATCCCAAGCTCGAGATCACCGGCATCCTGGCCACCATGTACGACCCGCGCACCCTGCACACCCGTGAGGTGATGACCCGGTGGTCGAGGCCTTCGGCGAGCTGGTGTTCGACACCGTCATCAACCGCACGGTGCGCTTCCCGAGACCACGGTCGCCGGCGAGCCGATCACCCGCTGGGCCTCGAAGTCCTCCGGCGCCGAGGCCTACCGGGCGCTGGCCCGCGAGGTGATCGCCAGGTGACGACGCTCGAGCAGGCGCCGGCGACCGCCGAGCGCCAGCGCTTCCAGGTCTCCCTCGACAACTTCACCGGCCCGTTCGACCTGCTGCTGACGCTGATCGGGCGCCACGAGCTCGACGTCACCGAGGTCGCGCTCTCGCGGGTCACCGACGACTTCATCGCCTACACCGCGGCCCTCGGCGACGACGCCGACCTCGAGGAGACCACCGGGTTCCTCGTCGTCGCGGCCACGCTGCTCGACCTCAAGGCCGCCCGGCTGCTGCCGCAGGCCGAGGTCGAGGACGAGGAGGACCTGGCGCTGCTCGAGGCCCGCGACGTGCTGTTCGCGCGGCTGCTGCAGTACCGCGCCTACCAGCAGGTCGCCGCGCTGTTCCGCGAGCTCGAGGCGTCGGCCCGGCTGCGCTACCCCCGGGTGGTCTCGCTGCCCGAGCACCTCGCGTCGCTGCTCCCGCCCGTGCAGCTCGGCGTCGACGCCGCGGGCTTCGCCGAGGTCGCGGCGGCGGTGTTCCGCCCGAAGCCGCCGCCGACGGTCGGGCTCGACCACCTCCACGCCCCGGCCGTGTCGGTGAGCGAGCAGGTGACGATCCTGTCCGGGCGGCTGCGCGAGGCGGGGATGCTGTCGTTCGCCCAGCTCGCCGCCGACGCGGCCAGCGGGCTCGAGGTCGTGGCCCGCTTCCTCGCGGTCCTCGAGCTCTACCGCTCGCGCGAGGTGGCGCTCGACCAGTCCGAGGCGTTCGCCGAGCTCGCCGTGCGCTGGGCGCCCGGCGACGACGACGGGGGCACCGCGGCGCTGGTCCCCCATGAGTGACGACGCCCTCGGGCTCGAGGGGAACGGCCTCGACCGGGACGACGAGCTCGACGGCGTCCTCGAGGCGATCCTCATGGTCGTCGACGCCCCGGCGCCCGCCGACCAGCTGGCCGACGTCCTGGAGATGCCGGTCGCCCGCGTGACCGAGGCGCTGACCCGGCTCGCCGGGTCCTACGCCGACCGCGGCTTCGAGCTGCGCTCGTCGGCCGAGGGCTGGCGCTTCCACAGCCGCGACCGGTACGCGCCGTGGGTCGAGCGCTTCGTCCTCGACGGCCAGCGCGCCCGGCTCACCCGCGCCGCCCTCGAGACCCTCGCCGTCGTCGCCTACCGCCAGCCGGTGACCCGGTCGCGGGTCGCGGCGGTGCGCGGGGTCAACGTCGACGGTGTGATGCGCACGCTGACGGCCCGAGGGTTGATCACCGAGGCGGGCCCTGACCCCGGCACCGGCGGCACCCTGTACCGCACCACCGAGATGTTCCTCGAGCGCCTGGGCCTGACCTCGATCGACGAGCTGCCCCCGATCGCCCCGCTGCTGCCCGAGGTCGACGACATCGACGAACCGTGAGGAGCACCGTGCCCACCCTGATCATCGTCGGCGTGGGTCCCGGGATCGGGACCGCCGTCGCGCGCCGCTTCGCCCGCGAGGGCTTCGCGGTCGGCCTCGTGGCCCGCAGGCAGGAGACCCTCGACGCGGCCGTCGCGGCGCTGGGCGAGGGCGTGACGACCTGGACCCGGGCCGCCGACGCGACCGACGAGACCGCCCTGCGGGCGGCGCTCGCCGACGCCGTCGCCGCGCTCGGCGCACCCGACGTCGTGGTCTACAACGCCGCGCTCATCCGGCAGGACCGCCCGGGTGAGCTCGACCAGGCCACGATGCTCGACACCTACGCGGTCAACGTGGTCGGCGCGATCACCACGGCGTCGGCGCTGCTGCCCGGGCTCGGGGCGGGCACGTTCGTCGTCACCAGCGGGATGGTGACCCCCGACCCGGGGCTGACGAGCCTGTCGCTGGGCAAGGCGGGGGTGCGCGCACTCGTCGAGATCCTCGCGGCCGACCACGAGCACCTGCGGGTGGCCTCGGTGACCGTCGGCGGCCCGGTCGCGCCCGGCACCGCGTACGACCCCGACGAGATCGCCGAGCACTACTGGCGGCTGCACACCGGCGAGGAGCGCGGACGTGAGGTGCGTCACGGCTGCTGAGTCGCGACCTGGTCTGAACCGATCGACCGAGCACGGATGACCCGTACCGATTCCGAACCGTCATTCGTTTTCTGTAATGTCCCCGTCGGGTATTTGACTGCTCAGTGACCGTCGGGGGTCACGCACCGTGCTGTGACGGCGACGGGAGTGGGGTCACGATGATGTGGGATTCCCTGGTCGGTGCCGGACTCGAGCAGGCCGGACGCACGATGATCGGCCTGGTGGGCGCCTGGCACCGTGGTGTCGGCGAGGACGAGGCCGTCGAGCTCGCCGACGTCGGTGGCCGTGAGTGGTCGGGCACGCGCGGTCCCGTGGTGCTGCTGGGCGGGCTCGGCGAGACCGACCCGTGCCTCGTGCCGATGGTCCGCTTCCTCGAGCGCCTCGGCTACGACGTCACGCCCTACGCGCTGCGCGCCGGCATGGGCTGCTCCGAGCGCACCGTCGAGTCGCTCGACGCGGCGCATCCGATCATCGCCGACGCCTACGGCGAGCCCGTCGCATCGTCGGGCACAGCCGCGGCGGCCAGTTCGGGCGCGCCATCGCCGTCCGCAGCCCCGACGTCGGTCGGCAGCTGGTGACGCTGGGGACCCCGTTCGACATGTGGGGCGGGATGACCCCGCCGATGACCGCGATGGCGTGGAGCCTCGCGGCGGCCGGCAGCGCGGGGTGCCGGGCCTGCTGCGCCTCGGCTGCCTGATGGGTGCCTGCTGCCGCGACTTCCGCGGGTCGCTGCGCGGCTCCTGGCCCGCCGAGGTGCCGTTCACCAGCATCTACAGCCGCACCGACGGCGCCGTGCCGTGGCGCTCGAGCCACGACCCCGCGGCGCGCAACGTCGTGGTCCGCGGCGGCCACGTGTCGCTGCTGTGCTCCGCGGCCGCCCAGCGGGCCGTCGCGGCGGCGCTGGCCGGCCGGGGCGCGTCGGCCGACCCCGACATCGTCGCCGCCTGACCCGCGCCGCCCGATCGCCGTCCCCGCCGACTACCCTGGAGCCGAGGCGATCAGGGGGGCCGAAGTGTCATCAGGGAGCCCGGACCGAGGGCGGGCGACGGGATCCGGCTGCAGAAGGTGCTGGCCGAGGCCGGGATCGCGTCGCGGCGGCAGGCCGAGATCCTCATCCGGCAGGGCGCGTCGAGGTCGACGGCGCCACGGTCACCGAGATGGGCCGGCGCGTCGACCCCCAGGCCCAGGTGATCCACGTCGACGGGTCGCGGATCGTCACCGACACCGAGACCGTGCACCTCGCGCTGAACAAGCCCGAGGGCATGCTGTCGACGATGTGGGACGACCAGGGGCGTCGCTGCGTCGGCGACGTGGTCGCCGAGAAGTCGGAGGGCCAGCGGCTCTTCCACGTCGGGCGCCTCGACGCGGCCACCGAGGGCCTGTTGCTGCTGACCAACGACGGCGAGCTGGCCAACCGGCTGATGCACCCGAGCTGGGAGGTCCCGAAGACCTACCTGGTCGAGGTCCGCACCCCGGTGCCGACGGACCTGGGCTGCGCCCTGCGCGCCGGCGTCGAGCTCGACGACGGGCCGGCCGCGGTCGACAGCTTCCGGGTCACGATGAGCGACGGGCCCCGCGTCATGTGCGAGGTGGTCCTCCACGAGGGGCGCAAGCACATCGTGCGCCGCCTGTTCGACGCCGTCGAGAAGCCGGTGCAGCGCCTCGTGCGGGTCGCGGTCGGCGACGTCCGGCTCGGCGACCAGCGCCCGGGCACGCTGCGCAAGCTCGGTCGCGACGAGGTCGGGCGCGAGGCGTCTCTACCAGGCGGTCGGGCTGTAACCTGGACTCCCGAGCGGCGATGCGGGCGACGTTCGGGAGGCGCGACGTTCGGGAGGCATGGATCCGGTACTGCGCGGAGTGGTCGCGGTCGACGGGCCGTCGGGCACCGGCAAGTCCACCACCGCACGCGGCCTGGCGGCCCGCCTCGACGCCCGCTACCTCGACACCGGCGCCATGTACCGCGCGGCGACCCTGGCCGTCATGCGCGCCGGGCTGCCGCTCGACACCGAGACCACCACGCCGTCGGCCACGACGTCGTCACCTCGGCCGCCGTCGCCGCGCCGCTGGCCATGTCGACCGACCCCGACGAGCCGCGGGTGCTGCTCGACGGCGAGGACGTCGGCGCCGAGATCCGCGGCCCCGCGGTGACCCGCGCGGTGAGCACCGTGTCCGCGCTGGCCGCGGTGCGCGAGCACCTGGTGGCCGAGCAGCGGCGCGTGATCGCCGAGGCCGCGGCGGACGGGTCGGGCATCGTCGTCGAGGGACGCGACATCGGCACGGTCGTCGTCCCCGACGCCGCGCTGAAGGTCTTCCTCACGGCGTCGGAGGACGTGCGCGCCGGGCGTCGTACCGCCGACGACGCCTCGGCCGGGCGCGCCGCGGCCGCCGACACCCGGTCCGACCTCGCGCGCCGCGACCGGCTCGACTCCTCGCGCGCCTCGTCGCCGCTGCGCCCGGCCGACGACGCCGTCGAGGTCGACACCTCGCGCCTCGACATCGACGGCGTCCTCGCGCACCTGCAGGACCTCGCCGCCGAGCGCGGCCTGCTCGACCACCCCGCCGACGCGACCGTCGGCGGTTGAGTTCCCGGACGGAGTAGTAGCAGTGACCCAGGACCTCCCCGCAGCCCTGCGGGAGGAGCAGGCCGACATCCCCGACGGCCCCCCGCGCCAGCCCGTGCTCGCGGTCGTCGGCCGCCCCAACGTCGGCAAGTCGACGCTGGTCAACCGGATGATCGGGCGGCGCGAGGCCGTGGTGCAGGACGTCCCCGGCGTCACCCGCGACCGCGTCTCCTACGACGCGATCTGGAACGGGCGGCGCTTCACCGTCGTCGACACCGGTGGGTGGGAGCCCGACGCCAAGGGCGTCGCCGGCCGGATCGCGCGGCAGGCCGAGACGGCCATGGCCACGGCCGACGTGATCCTGCTGGTCGTCGACGGCCAGATCGGGGCGACGGAGGTCGACCAGGCCGCGGCCCGGATCCTGCGTCGCTCCGACCGGCCGGTGATCCTCGCCGCGACCAAGGTCGACGACAACCGCGCCGACGGGGAGGTCGCCGCGCTGTGGCGCCTCGGCCTCGGCGAGCCGCATCCGGTGTCCGGTCTGCACGGGCGCGGGTCGGGCGACCTGCTCGACATCGTGCTCGAGGCGCTGCCCGAGTCGCCCCGCGACGACGCGCTCCCGCTCGAGGGGGGCCCGCGTCGCGTCGCGCTGGTCGGCAAGCCCAACGTCGGCAAGTCGAGCCTGCTCAACCAGCTCACCGGCGAGGACCGCTCGGTCGTCGACAGCGTCGCGGGCACCACCACCGACCCCGTCGACTCGCTCGTCGAGATCGACGGCGAGGTGTGGAAGCTCGTCGACACCGCGGGGTTGCGTCGCAAGGTCGGGCAGGCGTCCGGCATGGAGTACTACGCGTCGCTGCGCACGCAGGCCGCGATCGAGGCCGCCGAGGTCGTCGTGCTGCTCCTCGACGCCTCCGAGCCGATCAGCGAGCAGGACCTGCGCGTCGCGAGCCAGGTCGCCGAGAGCGGCCGTGCGCTCGTCCTGGCCATGAACAAGTGGGACCTCGTCGACGAGGACCGCCGCCAGGCGATGGTCCGCGAGCTCGAGCGCGGGATGGTCCGGATGCCGTGGGTCGAGCGGGTCAACATCTCCGCGCGCACCGGCCGCGCCGTCGCGAAGCTCGCGCCGGCGATGCGCACGGCGCTGACGAACTGGGACCGGCGCGTGCCCACCGGTCAGCTCAACCAGTGGCTCGCCGACGTCGTCGCCGCGACGCCGCCGCCGGTCCGCGGCGGCAAGCAGCCCAAGATCCTCTACGCGACGCAGGCGCAGAACCGGCCGCCGACGTTCGTGCTGTTCACGTCGGGCTTCCTCGAGTCGGGCTACCGACGGTTCCTCGAGCGGAAGCTGCGCGAGACCTTCGACTTCACCGGCACGCCGGTCCAGCTGAACATGCGGGTCCGCGAGAAGCGCGGGAAGAAGTAGCCCTCACAGGATCTCCAGGCGCCGCTTCGCGGCCGGCGGCGGGAAGGCCGCGTCGAGCGTCGCCCGGTCCTCGTCGGTCAGCGTGATCGCCAGCGCGCCGTGGTTCTCGGTGACGCGCGCCGGGGTGCTCGCCTTCGGGATGGTGACGACGCCGGAGCGGTCGAGCACCCAGGCGATCGCGATCTGCGCCGGCGTCGCGTCGTGGCGTGCGGCGACCTCGGCGAGCGTCGCGTCGCCGAGGACTCGGCCCTGCTCGACGGGGGAGTAGGCCATCACCGGCAGCGCGCGGGCCTCCGTCCAGGGCAGCAGGTCCCACTCGGGGCCGCGCCGGGTCAGGTTGTAGAGGACCTGGTCGGTCACGACGTGCTCGCCGCCGGGCAGCGCGACGAGCTCCTCGAGGTCGGCGACGTCGAGGTTGCTCACGCCCCAACGCAGGATCTTCCCGGCCGCGCGGAGCTCCTCGAACGCCGCGACGGTGTCGGCGAGTGGGTGGCGCCCGCGCCAGTGCAGCAGGTAGAGGTCGATGCGGTCGGTCCGCAGCCGGCGCAGGGCCCGCTCGGCCGCCTCGACGGTGCCGCGCGGCTCGCGTCCGAGGGCAGCACCTTGTCGACGAGGAACGCCTCGTCGCGCCGCGAGCCCAGCGCCTCGCCGAGCAGCTCCTCGGCCCCTCCGTCGGCGTACATCTCCGCGGTGTCGATCAGGGTCAGGCCGTGGTCGAGCGCGGCGTGCAGGGTCGCGATCTCGTCGTCGCGCCGGTCGAGGTCCTCGGCCCAGCGCCAGGTGCCGAGACCGGGGCAGTCCCGTCGGGCAACGGCACGGTCGGCGTCGTTGTGCTCATCGCCCGCCGAGTCCCCGGCCGGTCCCGCTCATGCTCGTCCGGTCGTGGGCCGACACTCTGATACGTTTTCCATACCAACAAGTCCTGATGAAGGAAACACCATGCATGACCTCGGAGCCGCCACCGCCGAGCTCGCCCGCGTCGCCGGCGAGGTCACCGCGTCCGACCTCGAGCTGCCGACGCCGTGCGACGGCTGGGCGGTCCGCGACCTGCTGGTGCACCTGCTGGGGCTCACCGCGCACTTCACCACCGTCGCGCGCCACGCCGCGCCCGTCGCCACCCCGACGACGCTGCCCGCCGACTGGTTCGACCGCCTCACCGAGCAGCTCGACGACCTCGTCGACGCGTGGCGCGAGCCCGAGGCCTGGACGGGCGAGGGCGAAGCCGGCGGCGTGCGGATGAGCAACGCGGAGTTCGGCATCGTGGCCCTCGACGAGATCGTGCTCCACGGCTGGGACCTCGCGGCCGCGCTCGGGGTGTCGTTCGAGGTCGCCGACGACGACGTCGAGGCGATCCACGGCTTCGTCGCCGCCTTCGAGCACGCGAGCACCGAGGACCGCGCCGGCCTGTTCGGCGCCGTCGTCGACCCGGGCGGGGCCGCCGGCTTCGAGCGGGTGCTGGCGCTCTCCGGCCGCGCGCCGGCCCCCGCTGCCGTGGCCGCGTGACCGGTCGTCGGCGGGTCGTCGCCCAGCAGTGGATCTCCGTCGACGGGTTCGCCTCGGGCCCGACCGACGAGTGGGAGATCTTCGCGGCGGTCCCGGAGGCGGCCGACGCCGCGGCGATGGCCTTCAACGCGGCGTTCCTGCCCGAGGTCGAGACGGTGGTGCTCGGGCGGCGCAGCTATGAGTCCTTCGTCGACTTCTGGCCCACCGACCGCTCGCGCGATCCCGGTCGCGCCGCTGGTCAACGCGGTGCCGAAGCTGGTGGCGTCCACGACGCTGACCGCGGCGCCGTGGGGCTCGTACGCCCCGGCCCGGGTGGTGCCCGACGCCGTGGCGCACCTGCGGGCGCTGCGGGCCGAGCCCGGGGGAGCGGTGCTGGTGTGGGGGTCGCTGGCGCTGATGCGCGCGCTCCTCGACGCCGGGCAGGTCGACGAGCTCGACCTCTGGGTGGCGCCGGTCGCGCTCGGCGCCGGGACCCCGCTCGTGACGCCCGGGCGGCCGTCGGCGCTGCGCCAGATCGGCGGCGAGGTGCTCGACGGCGGCGCGACGCACCTGCGCTACGCGGTCGAGGACGCCGCCCGCGACCTGAGCGCTCAGCCCTCCAGCGCCGCCACGGTCGCGCGGGCGCCCTCGGCGTGCAGGGCGTCGAGGTGGCGGCGGTAGACGTCGGTGAAGCGGGCGTCGTCGACGAGGTCCCCGAAGAGCGTCCGGTCAGCGAGGAACGCCAGCGGCTCGTCGGGATAGCGCCGGGCGGCCTCGACGCGGTCGTCGGCGCGGCCGGTGTCGACGACCTCGATCGGCTCGCCCTGCTCGTCGACCCCCTCGGCGTAGCGGGCCCACGCGGCGACGACGAGGGCGCTGCGCTCGATCTCGCCGCCGTGCTCCAGGTTGATCCGGATGACCGGGACCAGCCAGGTGGGGATGCGGTCGGAGCTCTCGGCGGCCAGGCGGGCGAGGGTGTCGCGGATCGCGGGGTTGGCGAAGCGCTCGATGAGCGTCGCCTTGTACTCGTCGAGGTCGACGCCCGGCACGGGCTGCAGCGTCGGCGTGCCCTCGCGGTCCATGTAGGCGCGGGTGAAGCCGGCGAACAGCGGGTCGGCGGCGACCTCGTGGGCGTAGCGGTACCCGGCCAGGTAGCCGAGGTAGCCCAACGCCTGGTGGGTGGCGTTGAGCAGGCGCAGCTTCATCAGCTCGTAGGGCTCGACGTCGTCGACCATCTGGACGCCCACGTCCTCGAACCGCGGGCGGCCGGTGGGGAAGCGGTCCTCGAGCACCCACTGCGTGAACGGCTCGCAGACCACCGGCCAGCCGTCGTCGACCCCGAGGGACTCGGCGAGCTCGGCGCGGTCGTCGTCGGTGGTGCGGGGGGTGATGCGGTCGACCATGCAGCTGGGGAACGCGACGTCGCGCTCGATCAGGTCGGCGGTGTCGGGGTCCTGCAGGCGGGCGAACGCGGTGAGCATCGCCTGCGCGACGTGGCCGTTGCCCTGGATGTTGTCGCAGCTCATGACGGTGAAGGGGGCGACGCCGGCGTCGCGGCGGCGGCGCAGCGCCTCGGTGAGGAAACCGAACGTCGACCGCGGGCTCCCCGGCTCGGTGAGGTCGTGCTGCAGGTCGGCGTCGTCGGGGTCGAACTCGCCGGTGCTCGCGCTCTTGTGGTAGCCGCCCTCGGTGACGGTGAGCGAGACGATCCGCACCGCCGGGTCGCTCATGCGCGCGAGGACGGCCTCGGGGTCGGTGGGGGCGTGCAGGTACTCGACCATCGACCCGATGACCCGGGCGTCGCGGCTGCCGTCGGCGTGCTTCTCGACGAGCGTGTAGAGGTCGTCCTGCGCGGCCATCACCTCGGCCATCGCGCGGTCGGCCTCCAGCATCCCGACGCCGCAGATCCCCCAGTCGAGCGCCTCGCCCGCGTTCATCAGGGCGTCGAGGTACATCGCCTGATGCGCGCGGTGGAACCCGCCGACGCCGAAGTGCACGATGCCGACCGACACCTCGCCGCGGTCGTAGGGGGACGGGACGCCGAGAGCTCGCCGAGGGTCGACGCCGACAGGGCTGTGGCCATGCGCACACCCTACGTACGCGGTTGCGGGCGAGACGAGAGCTCAGGCGACGGGCAGCTCGCCGACCTCGGCATGGCGCCGGTCGCCGAACCAGCGGGCCAGCTCGCGTTCGGTCGCGCGCTCGCCGGCCCGTTCGAGCAGGCGTCGGCCTCGCGCGCTCCGCCCGAGCACGCCGGAGAGCACGAGGTTGGCGGCGACGATCGGCGGCACGGCCCAGACCGAGGCCCGGGGCAGCCCGAGGTCGCGGAGGCCCTCGGCGCCGAGGAAGAAGCGCAGCATGGAGAGCAGGCGGGCGCGCTCGTACCTCCCGCGCAGCCCGCCCTGGGCGGCGTGCCCGTCGACGAGGGCGCGCGACAGGTCGGCCCCGGCGGGCGTGACGTCGTCCTGCACGCGCACGACGTGGTAGTTGAAGGCGTTCTGTTCCCGCTCGGTGTCGAACAGCCAGTCCTCGTCGACGCCCATCAGCCAGCCGACGTACTTCCACAGGTGCATCACCGCGCGCGAGTCCTCGCGGCCGACCACGCACCCCAGCAGCCGCGCCCCCAGCAGCGCCGTCGAGTTGAACAGCCCGAGGGTGGCGGCGACGTCGCTCTGGTTGACCGGCAGTCCCCAGCGGTCGACGTCCCAGCGCCCGTTCCGCTCGAACCGGTGGTTGATCAGCGCGTGCATCGCGCGGACGTGGACGGTGAGGCGCCAGCCCTCGCCGTCGCGGCGCATCCCGCCCGGCGCCGCGACGGCCGCGCCCCACGTCTCGGTCTCGCCGAGCCGGCGCATCGCGGTGTCGCCCGTCAGCCCGCCGGTGGCGACGAGCAGGTCGGCCGGTCCGCCGAAGCGGTAGCCGCCGATGAGCGAGAGCTGCAGCAGGACGTCGATGCGGGTGCGGCCCAGCCGGGTGAAGACCCGCGCGCCGCGCTCGACGAGGTCGGGGTCGACCCAGTCGGGCGTCCGCTCGACGAGGGCGAAGAAGCGGCGCAGCGCGGCGGGTGCGTCCGCGTCGTCGGCGTCCACGCCGTCGGCGAGCGCGGTGTGGAACGCGCGCATCGTGACGCGCTCCGGGTCGCCCGTCGGCCGTCCCATCGCCGCCACCAGCGCGGCGGCGGGCTCGTCGCGGGTCGTCATCCGCCGCCCGAGCTCCGCGATCAGCTCCTGGTCGACCTCGCGCACCCGCGCGATCACGCCCAGCGGGCGGGCGAGGCGCCGGCTGCGCTCGGGGGCGCCGAGGAACCGGCGCGGGGGTGTCCGGGGTCGCGGTCGGGGTTCCGTGCGCCGCGGTCTCTGCCACCATGACCACGATGCTGATACGAGTCTTTGCTCGCTTTCAAGTCGCGTTCTCCGGGGTCGTCGCGTGACCCGGCGCCCGCGGCGCGAGCCCCAGCAGGTCCGCTCGCGCGAGACGGTCGAGCGCCTGCTCGACGCGGCCCGCGAGGTCCTGCTCCGGCGCGGGTGGGACGGCGCGACCACCAACCACATCGCCGCCGCGGCCGGGGTCGGCCCGGGGTCGTTCTACCAGTACTTCGCGGACAAGGAGGCGATCCTCTCCTGCGTCGTCGACCGCGAGGTCGAGCGGCTCGAGACTCGCATCTCGCGCGCGTTCGTCGCGACGCTGCAGGCCCCGCCCGGCGAGCTCGTGCGGTCGAACGTCGAGGCGCTGCTCGACGCGTTCGGCGAGAACCCGGGGCTGACCCGCGTCCTCGTCGAGCAGATGCCCCGCGGGGAGGGCAGCCGCCGTGCGAGCTTCGCCCGGCGCATCGACGAGCTCGTCGCCACGGTCCTCGCGATGCGGGGGCATCGGCGGGGACCGCCGGGCCGACGTGGTCGCCTGGGTGCTCGTGCGGGCCGTCGAGCAGGTCACGACCAGCCACGCCCTCGAGGAACCGGGCTTCGACCGGGACGACGTCGTCGCCGAGCTCACCCTGCTCGTGACCCGCTACCTCGACCTGCGGCCGGTGACGCGGCTCGGCGTCCTGAGCCGTGCGGCGGGGCCCGCGCACGTCGGTGGGCTCGAGCGGGAGCGCTGCGGGCGCCACGTCAGCACGCCGTCGTCGTCGATCGCCGTCGGCGAGGCCCCAGAACACGCGCCTCAGGTCGTCGGTCGTCGGCGCGGCAGACGATGCCGACGAGGACGGCGGCGCCGCCGCGTCGGCCGGGACGCGGCGGGTGGGCGCTCGTCGAGTCGAACAGCGTCGGCGGCGACGGGCGACCGGCGCCCGCCGCCAGCAGGCGCAGGGCTCGCTGCGACCCGCGGGCGCAGAGGGACCTCGTTGATCGCGTGGGCGATGACCGACGGGACGACGAGCAGCCGGCCGTCGAGGCGCACCAGCCGGTACGGCGTCCGCGGGCACGGCGACGACCTCGGCGCCGTCGAGTCGGCCAGGTACTCCTCGACCCGGTCGAAGCGGCTGATCCAGGTGCTGCCGTAGCCGTAGCGGCGGTCCTGCTCGGACGCGGCCTGGGTGCGCAGGCCGACCTGGTGGGCGTCGTCGAGGGCGAGCACGACCCGGGCCGCGACCTCGTCGGCGCGCTCGCCGAACACTCGCAGGCCCATGCGCGTCGTCCATCCCCACCTCACGCGCCCGGTCACGCGTCGTCCGGCGTCGTCGGGTCCAGTGTGCCGGTCACCCCGGACGTCGACGGTGCGGGTTCGCGCGACGTCGGGTCTCAGCGCACGAACGGCGGGGCGCGGGCTGGGCCTCGAGCGGCGGGCGACGACCGTCTTCGGTGGTGGCGCGCCGAGCGGCGGCAGCAGTGGGCGTCGCGGGGCGCCGCCGCCCCCGATGCTGCCGGGGCCGTTGTTGTCGACGACCGCGAGCAGCGGCCGGATGCGCCTGACGTCCTGCGCCCACGGATTGTCGTCGACGTCGGAGTCGACCTCGAAGGCGTAGCCCCAGTCGCGCTCGAACTGCTCGCGCATCGACCCCGCCGGCCCGACCTCGGCGTTGAGCGCGAACTGCGGGCCGTTGGTGTCGTCGACGACGTAGGCGCCGTAGTTCTGCAGCGTCCAGGCGAGCTGACGGCCCGGCTCGGTCCTCAGCCCGACGGTGCCGAGGTCGACCGTCGGCGGGATCGCGAGCAGGGCGCCCATGCGCATCGCGCGGTTGCGGTTGTCGCCGTCGGTGCCGTAGTTCGCGGGCCCGGCCCGGTCGGCCTTGCGCGCGGGCCAGCGCGAGCAGTCGGCCGAGTCCCGGCAGCGCGACAGCTCGCCGCGCCCGTAGACGTTGACCTTGATGGCGTGCTGCGGGCCCTGCTGGCCGGGTCGCAGCTCGCCGAGACGGATCGACCCGCCGAGCGTCGAGAGCCCCGACCCGCCGTGCGACCCGTCGATCCCGTCGCCGTAGAGGTCGGAGTCGGGGAAGTACACGAAGCTCGTGGCGGGCCCACCCGCCCGGCAGCGGGCCATCGGCTGCACGTTGATCACGGTGCGGCCGTCGGCGGCGAGGATCGCCCCGAGCTGGTTCTTGTTGTCGCTCGGCAGGACGTAGTCGGCGGGGATCGGCGCGGTGCGCAGCACGCGGGAGTCGCTCTCGCAGCGGTCGCCGCCGAAGCCGCCCTCGCTGTAGCGGATCGGGGTCTCGGGGGCGTCGGGCGTGAGCACGATCGCCTCGTCGTCGACCTGCGGGACCCGCCCGCTCGTCTTCCCGCCCGGCAGCGGTCGCAGCCCGGCCGGGACGTAGGTCGCGCCGCTGCCGATCGGGGTGTTCCAGATGCTGGTCGACGCGAACGGCTGCGACGGCTGCCGATCATCGCCCGGGGCGACCGTCCGATGTCCCCGCCCGAACGACCGTGCTCGCCCGATGATCATCCGACACGGTCGTCGTGGGCGGGGTCGACGCATCGACCGACGTCGGCGCGACCGGTGCGACCGCTCGGGACGGCGCAGTGGGCGGGGGGGTCAAGGGGTCGGTGTCCATCCATCGGGCCATCCGACACTGGCGAACCACCAGGTCAGCGCACTTTGGACTGGGTGGATGCGGTTCAGGTTTCAGCAGCACGTCAGGGCCAGCGCTGGGCCGGCCCAGGTCAGCGGCTCAGCATGTCCGGGGCTCGGCCGTGGATGCGCTAGAGCGTCGTCGCTCGAGGTGGTGCACGTCCGGCGTGGCATCCACGTCGAGGCCGAGCGCTCAGGTCGTGGCGACCGCAGGTGATCATCCGAGCCCGGCGGTGACGACCTCGTCCCAGCCGTCGCGCGACGCGAGGTGAAGTCGTAACGACCGAGGTCCCCGCCCCGGGGATGATCACCGTCAGCTCGGCCGCGACCGCTGCGCCACGCACTGGCGACCGGTGGGGGCCGGCGGAGGCGCTGGGTCGGGGTGTCGGTTGTCGTCGCATCCTCGGGTGCGGAGGACGGCACCGGGACCCGGCGTCGGGACGTGGCGCAGCTTGGTAGCGCACTTGACTGGGGGTCAAGGGGTCGCAGGTTCAAATCCTGTCGTCCCGACAGCGAGCACAGGCCCGCTGACCATGGTGAAACGCCAGGTCAGCGGGCCTTTCTCGTGTCTGGGTCCTCCGCGCCGGGGCGTGGGTGAAGCCGCGCAGCTGGGGACCACTGGCCGCTCTCGGCCGGCCTGGTTCACGGCTGGTCGGCGGGCCAGGCGACGTCCGCCCTCTCACGCGTCGTCGTCGGCGGCGGTCCTGAGCCAGTCGCGCAGCGCCACGACGGCCGTCGCTCGCGGCCCGGCCGGGCGGGCGAGGACGAGCAGCGGGTGGTCGGTGACGACGTCGCGGTCGCCGACCCGGGCGAGGGCGCCGTCGGCGATGAGATCGCCGACGAGATGGTGCCACCCAGCGCGACGCCCTGACCGGCCACGGCGGCCCGGATGACGAGGGCGTAGTCGCTGAAGCGGGGAGCGTCGCGGGCGTCGGCGGCGGCAGGTGCTGCTCGGGCGAAGGTGTCCCAGCCGAAGCGGTCGTGATGATCGTGCATCAGGAGCTCGGCGTCGGCGAGGCCTCGGGCGCGGTGTCGGGCCGGGCGAGGGGGTGGCCGGGCGCGGCGACGGGATAGACGCGCTCCGGCAGAAGACGGCCGGCTCGAGTCGGGCCAGTCGCCGAGGCCGCGCGGTATCCAGAGGTCGGCGTCGTCGATGCCGATGAGCCGGTCGGTGTCCATGGTGCTGACGCGCAGCTCGACGTCGGGGTGCAGGGCGCGGAAGTCGGCGAGCCGGGGCATGAGCCAGTAGGTCGCCAGGGGCATCGAGACCGAGAGCTCGACGCCGTCGTCGCGCCGGTGGAGGCGGAACGCGCGCACCGCGCGGTCGACGGCGCCGAAGCCGCCGCGCAGCTCCTCGGCGAGCCGGCGGCCCGGGTCGGTCAGGAGACCCGGCGGGCGTCGCGCACGAAGACCGAGCGCCGAGGGCGGTCTCCAGCTGCTTGACGCGTGGCTGACCGCGGGCTGCCCGATGCCGAGCTTCGTGGCCGGCGCGGGTGAACGAGCCGGTGTCGACGACGGCGAGGAAGACCCGCAGCAGCCGGTCGGGCACGCCGCCGACGGAATCGATCATGAAGTCATGTCGATGCCAGCATGACGAAGAACGCCGATTGACGCTAGCCAGCGCCGTTGATGTGCTCCTGGTCCCCGACATCACTGATAGATCGGCTTCCCCTCATGACCGACCAGCCCGTGATCGCCTTCGTCGGACTCGGCACCATGGGCGCGCCGATGTGCGCCCGCCTCGCCGGGGCCGGCTACACGGGTCCACGCCGACGACCTCGACCCGCGCCGGTGGAGTCGGCGGTCGCCGCCGGTGCCCACGGCGCCGCCTCGGCGGTCGCCGCCGTCCAGGACGCCGACCTGCTCCTGACCTCGCTGCCGCGGCCCGACCACGTCGAGTCGGTGATGCGCCGCGGGGGAGTGCTGGCCGCGCTGCGCCCCGGATCGGTGTGGGTCGACCTCACGACGAACCGCACGACGCTGGTGACCTCGCTCGCCGGCGAGGCGCCCGACGGCGTGTCCGTCGCCGACTCCCCGGTGACCGGTGCCGTCGACGGCGCCCGCCACGGTCGGCTCACGCTCTTCCTCGGTGGCGCGCCCGAAGTCGTCGACCGGGTCCGGCCCGTCCTCGCCCACCTGGGTCGGGTCATCCCGTGCGGGCCGCTGGGGTCGGGCAACGTCGTCAAGCTCGTCACCAACCAGCTCTGGTTCATCCACTCCGCGGCCATCGGCGAGGGCTTCGCCGTCGGCCTGCGGCACGGCGTCGAGCTGTCGGTGCTCTGGGACGCGATCAAGGACAGCGTCGGCGACGCGTTCGTCGCCCGGCACGACGCCCCGTCGATCTTCGCCGGGCACTACGACCCGTCGTTCACCCTCGGGCTCTGCCTCAAGGACCTCGGGCTCACCGACGAGCTCGCCGACGCCGTCGACGCCGACCTCCCGTTGACCGACGCCGCGCACCACGCCTTCGCCCACGCCGCCGACCGCTACGGCCCCGACGCCGCCGAGCTCCACGTCGCGCGCCGGATCGAGGACGACGCGGGCCTCGACTTCCGCATCCCCGGGACCTGGACGCCGCCCTGGGAGCAGTGAGCGCGCTGCGCCTCAGCCGCCGTGTGCGCGCACGGCCAGTGGCTCCCACTCGGCCCATTCGGCGAGGCGTGACTCGTAGTCCGCCCTCGCGATCGCGAGCGGGCCGTTGCCGAGGAAGGCCCGCAGCGGCGGGTTCGGGGCGTCGACGAGTTCCAGCACCGCGGCCGCGGTGGCACCCGGGTCGCCCGGTCCGTGGCCCACACGCTGTGCCCGTGCCCGGTTCGACTCCTCGCGCACCGACTCGTAGGCCGGCAGCGGCGCGGCGTGCTTCGCCGACGGTCCCGACCACTCCGTCGCGTACGGACCGGGCTCGACGAGCGTCACCCGTACCCCGAAGCTCTCCACCTCGAGCGCCAACGCCTGGCTGAAGCCCTCCAGGGCCCACTTCGAGGCGTTGTAGATCCCGATGTCGCGGAAGGCCGAGATCCCCCCGATCGACGAGACCTGCAGCAGGTGACCGCTGCCCTGGGCGCGCATGATCGGCAAGGCCGCCTGGCTGATCCACAAGGCACCGAAGACGTTCGTCTCCATCTGTGCCCGGGCCTCGTCCTCCGAGATCTCCTCGATCATGCCGAACTGCCCGTAGCCCGCATTGTTGACCACCACGTCGAGACGCCCGAAGTGCTCGGCCGCCCGGGCGACGGCGGCGATGTCGGCCGCCCGGTCGGTGACGTCCAACCGCAGGGGCAGGACGGCGTCGCCGAAGCGGTCGCGCAGGCCGTCGAGGGTCGCGACGTCCCGCGCCGTGGCGACGACCCGGTCTCCGCGTTGCAGCGCGGCCTCGGCCCACGCGTGGCCGAAGCCCTTCGACGCCCCGGTGATGAACCAGACCTTCATCGTGTCGATGCTCCCTCGTGCCCGCGTTCCTGCCGCTGTTCGTGCTGACGAGAACCAGTCCATCACCCGGATCCGGGCGACCCGGCCGTGATCGGGACCCGGTCCGACCGGGGGTCCGCCAGGCCCCCTGAGAGCGCCACGGGAGCCGTACCGGCCCCCTAGACTCGGCGGGATGGCCGGCAACGCCGAGTTCGGCGACTTCCTGTCCTCCCGGCGCTCACGTCTCACGCCCGACCGGGCCGGGCTCCTGCCGAAGCCGGGGAACCGGAGAGTGCCGGGCCTGCGGCGCGAGGAGGTCGCCGAGCTCGCCGGCCTCAGCGTCGACTACTACGTGCGCCTCGAACGCGGGCGCGCCACCCATCCGTCGGCCGACGTCCTCGACGCGCTCGCCCGCGCCATGCGCCTGGACGAGGCCGAACGTGCACACCTCTTCGACCTCGCCCGCGTCACCCCGCCCGGGCGCCGTCGTCGTCATCCCCCGCAACGACCCCACCCGGGGCTGCTGCGGACGTTGGAGGCCCTCGACCACGTACCCGCCATGATCGTCGGGAGACGCACCGACGTGCTCGCCACGAACCGGCTGGTGCGCGCCCTCCTCACCGACTTCGACGCCCGGCCCCTGCCGCAGCGCAACGTCGCCCGCTACGTCTTCCTCGACCCCAGCGCCCGCGAGCTCTACCGAGGCTGGCCCGACGTCGCCGAGGACATCGTGTACGGCCTGCGGATGAACGCCGTACGAGACCCGGACGACTCCCGCATCACCGAGCTCATCTGTGAGCTCACCGTGGCAGACCCCGACTTCAGCCGCTGGTGGAACACCCACGACGTGAGACGCCGGGTCGGCGGGACCAAGCACTTCCGCCACCCCGTCGTCGGGGACCTGACCCTGCGCTACGACAGACTCGGCGTCCCCGACAGCGGCGACCAGCACCTCATCATCTACACCGCCGAAGCGAACAGCCCGTCCGCGGAGGCCCTGCGCCTGCTCGGGGACTGGAGCCTCGCACCGCCCGCCCGGAGCGGGGAATCCTCCGCGTCGTGATGACCTCCCGCCGGTCGTGGGGAGGTCGCGACGGATAGTGGTGGTCCGGATGACGTGGCAAGGTGGACGGCAGGACGCCGGGGACGGCGGAAGGGGGAACCGTGTCGCGGGTCGACGCCGGACCTCCACAGATCGGGACGCGACGCCACACGCTGCTGGTGGCCGAGACGGAGCAGCAGCGCCGCACGTCCGCGGCCGCATGGGTCGAGCGCGCTCTCGCCGTGGGCGAGAAGGTCTACTACAAGGGCTGGCACGATCCGGCGGCCGCGCCGGAGAGGCACTGGCTCGCCGTCGAGGGCGTGCGAGCGGCCCCGGAGGCGTTGCGTTCCGGACAGCTCGAGCTGCTGAACTACGACGAGATGTTCGCGCGGTCCGGAGGCACCAACGAGGGCATCTGGCGGATCCAGACCGAAGAGCTCGAACGGGCGCGAGCCGAGGGCTGGTCGTCGGTGGCGATGGCCCACGACACGTTCCACCCACCGGTCGCCGAGCCGGCCGAGGTCGCCCAGTACGAGCGGCTCGAGGCCGGTCTGGACGAGTTCATGGCGCAGTGGCCGCTGCGGGTGCTCTGCCAGCTGACGGTCGCGGACGAGTCCGACCCCGCCGCGTGGGAGATCGTCGCCGCGCACCACCGGGATCTCGTCGACGGGCCCTGGTCGGCGGGAGCGGCGGAGGGCTCTGGCAGCCGCGCGGCGAGATCGACGCGTACGTGGCGGCGGTTCGGGGCGGCGGTGGTCGGGGCGATGCGGCTCGCCGTGCAGAGGAGCGCCGGCGACGGTGGCTGACCTGCACGCCGACTTCTCCGAGGTCGAGTTCATCGACGTGTCGGCGGTGAAGATGCTGCTGCTGGCCGCTCGTTCGGCGCCCGCCGGCCAGCGCGTGGTCCTGCACGACGTGCCGCGGATGCTGGGGCGGCTCATCGACGCGGTCGGGCGGCCCGACGCGGTGGTCTACGGCAACGGCGGTCGACGCCGATGAGCGCCCCGACGGCGGCATCGCCCCTGGAGCACATCGGGGTGCCCTACGACGACCCCCGAGTCGCTGGTGGCGTCGATCGGCCCGCGGGTCGCCGACGCGATCACCGGGGGCGACGACGTCTCACCTCAGTGTCGATCGGCGCACCGCGCGGGCTTTCCGCGACTGGCTGGGGCCGGCCGGACGCGGTGTCAGCTACCCGAGTCCGTCGGCCTGGCCGCAGGACATCGTCCGGGACGTGCGGGCGGTCGCGCGAGGTGATCGCCGGGCACTGGTCCTGGGCCAGTACACCGCGTCGGGGGTCGACGGGCCGACGATGAACCAGGTCGAGGAGGGCGTGAACCTGGTCCTCGGGGACGTGCCGGTGACGATCCTGTGCACGTGTGCCGAGGCGGCCTCACCGGCGCTGGGCTCGGCGCTGCGGGCGGGGCACCCGGCGCTGTGGATCGACGGGCAGGTCGTCGCGAACCCCGACTACCGCGAGCCGCCGGGATGGCGCCCGGTGGACGGCGCGATGTGGGGGCCGGTGGTGCTGCGCCTGAGCTTCTCCGCTCCGGCGGACCTGGTCAGGCTGCGTGAGCACGTCCGGCGCGGCCGAGGCGGCCGGGCTGAGGGGGAGACGCTGCGGGAGGCGGTGCTCGCCACCCACGAGGCGGCTCTCCTCGCCGCGGGCGGGTCGGGCGGCGCCGGGCTCGACCCGTGGCTGGTCAGCGACCCCGACCCGACGTCGATCCCCGCGCGGTGCCCTGCGTGCTCGAGGTCCGTGCCGGCCTCGGTTTCCTGCACTGCGAGATCCAGGGGCTCCCCCGGCGGCCTCCTGAGCGCTGCCGAGGGGTCGTTGCAGATCGTGCAGATGTTCTGCGACCGCGCCCTCCTCCACGACGAGGGCGGTACCCGCAGCGTCCGGGTGCTCCGCGCCCCGTGACCGGCGCGACGGGCGGTGAGCCGGACGGGGCCGGGGCTTCCCACGCGAGACCGGAACGTGTTTCCGTAGATCAGCGAGGCGTCCACGACCCACGAGAGGCGAACATGGCCGAACAAGACTCGTCGAAGACCAAGGCGACCGCCTCGCGCCGGCTGCCCAAGCCGAACGAGCCGGTGCCCGCGCTCTCGCTGCCCGCCGCCGGGCTGGCCGTCGGGGGCGTGGCGCTCTGGGTCGGGTCGACGGCCGCGGCGCTGGCCAAGCGCCTGCCGTGGCCCGTGGCGATCCTGCTCAACGCCTTCGCGTCCTACATGCTCTTCACCGTCGCCCACGACGCGAGCCACGGCTCGCTGTCGACCAACAAGACGGTGAACACCGCGCTCGGCCGCGTCGGGACCGCCGGCTTCGCCCCGCACGTCGGGTACCACACCTGGCAGTTCATCCACCTCGAGCACCACCGCCACGTCAACAACCCCGATCGCGACCCCGACCACTACACCGAGCGCGGCCCGGCGTGGCAGCGGCCGCTGCGCTGGCTGACGATCGACCTCTACTACATCGTCTTCTACGCGCCGAAGCTGTCGCGCCGCCCCCGCAGCGAGCAGGTCGAGCTGGGGGTCAACGCGCTGGTCATGGCCGGGGCCACCGCCGCCGCGATCAAGACCGGGAGGCTCCACCAGCTCGTGCTGTTCGTCCTGCTGCCCATCCGGCTGACGCTGATGTGGCTCGGCTACGCCTTCGACTACCTGCCCCACCACGACCTGGAGACCACGTCGAAGGAGAACCAGTTCAAGACGACCCGCAACCGGATCGGCTTGGAGTCCGTGATCTCCCCGGCGATGCTCTACCAGAACTACCACCTGGTGCATCACCTGCACCCGCGCATCCCGTTCCACCGCTACGTCGCGGCCTGGCGGCGCAACGAGGAGGAGTACCTCACCCACGAGCCACCGCTCGTGGACGCCCTGGGACGCCCGCTCACCATGGACGAGTACCGCGCACGCCGCGGCCTCACCGTCGACGCGGCGGCCCGCGACGCGTCCTGAGGTCGGGTCGCACCCCAGGCATCACTCCCGGGGCGCCTCCTCGGCGGCGTGCGCGACTGCGGTCCGCGCCGCGGCCTCGGGGACCCCGAGGGTGATGAGCTGACCGACGACGGCGTCGGTGGCGGAGGCGTCGGCGCGGCCGGCGGCGAGGTGGACCTCGGCGTGGGAGTGCAGGAGCAGGGCGAGCGTCGCGGCCGGCAGGTGCCCGCCGAAGGCGCCCGCGCGCTGACCGAGGGCGATGAGGTGCACCATCCGCTCGTGGTGGGGCGCCATGGCCTCGCGGACCTCGGCGTCGGCGGTGCGCTTGGCGAGGGTGATCAGCAGCTCGAAGCGCCGTGCGGTCGACCGCAGCCGCAGCAGCGTCCGGGCGGCCACGATGCGGATCGCGTCGGCGTCGGCGTCCTCGTCGGGGACCACCACGTCGGCCTCGGCGGTGAACTCGGCCGCCGCGGCCTGCACGAGCGCGACGACCAGCTCGCGGCGCCCGGCGAAGTGCCCGTAGAGGGTGCGGCGCACGACGCCGGCGCGCGCGGCGACCTCGTCGAGGTGGCGTCGGGGTCCTGGCGCAGCACCTCCTGCGCCGCCTCCATGATCGTGAGGCGGTTCCGCTCCTTGGCCGGGAGCGCGGCCCGCCGGCGCCCGGGAACCGTCTCGTTCGTCATGCGTGCATTTTTGCACATGCCGTGCGAAGGTGGCGAGGACGGCGCCCGAGAGGTGGAGGAAGCACGATGACGGTCGATTCGGCTCACGGCACGCTGGTCCTCGACGACGAGTTCTTCGCCGACCGCGACGCGCTCTACCGCCGGCTGCGCGACGAGCAGCCGGTGACGCGGGCGGTCACCCCCGTCGGCCAGCCGATCTGGATCATCAGCCGCTTCGGGGACGCCCGCGTCGCGCTCAACGACCCGCGCCTGTCGAAGGACCTCCACGGCCTGCGGCGGGTGTCGCCGCAGAACGTCCCGTTCAGCGACGCGCTCGGGCGGAGCATGCTCGCCTCCGACCCGCCCGACACGCGCCTGCGCAAGCTCGTCGGCAAGGCGTTCACCAAGCGGGCCATCGAGCGGCTGCGCCCGCGGATCGAGCGGCTGGCCACGGGCTCGCCGACGCGGCCGAGCAGGCGGCGGCGCGCGGCGACGGCACCGTCGACCTGCTCGACGAGTTCGCCTTCCCGCTGCCGATGACGGTGATCTGCGAGCTCCTCGGGATCCCGCTCGACCGCCGCGAGGAGTTCCGCGCCTGGTCGAACACGCTGCTGTCGTCGGTCGACCAGGAGACCCGCCGGCGCGAGAGCGAGGAGATGGGGGCGTTCCTGCGGGAGCTGGTCGCCGACAAGACCGCCCACCCCGCCGACGACATGCTCTCCGCGATCGTCGCGGCCTCGGAGGACGGCGACTCGCTGTGGGCGAGCGAGGTCGTCGGGATGGCGTTCCTGCTGCTGGTGGCCGGGCACGAGACGACCGTCAACCTCATCGGGAACGCCACGCTCGCGCTGCTGCGCCACCCCGACCAGGCCGCGCTGCTGCGCGCCGAGCCCGAGCGCGTCCCGGCCGCGATCGAGGAGTTCCTGCGCTACGACGGCCCGGTCGACCTCGCGACGTTCCGGTTCACCACCGAGCCGGTGACGGTCGCGGGCACCACGATCCCGGTCGGCGAGGTCGTGCTGGTGTCGCTGCTGGGCGCCAACCGCGACCCGGAGAAGTTCGCCGACCCCGACCGTCTCGACGTCACCCGTCACCCGGCCGGCCACGTCGCGTTCGGCTACGGCATCCACCACTGCCTGGGCGCGCCGCTGGCCCGCCTCGAGGGCGAGATCGCCGTGCGCACCCTGCTAGAGCGGTTCCACGACCTCGCGCTCGCCGGTGAGCCCGGCCCCGCCCGCGTCAGCACACTGATCAACGCGGTCACCAGCCTCCCCGTCCGGCTGCACGCGCGAGGCTGAGCGCCATGCGCACCGAGCCGGGCACCGCCGTCGTCACCGGGGCCGGGTCCGGCCTCGGCCGGGTCATCAGCCGGGCCCTGCTCGACGACGGGTGGCGCGTCGCGCTCGCCGGGCGCCGCGAGGACGCCCTGGTCGAGACCGCCGACGGATCCCCGCGGGCGCTGGTCGTGCCCACCGACGTCGAAGACGCCGACGCCGTGGCCGCCCTCTTCCGGTCGGTCGTCGACGCGTGGGGGCGGCTCGACCTGCTGGTCAACAACGCCGGGACGACCGGGCCGGTGGGCACACCCGACGAGGTCGACGTCGAAGGGTGGCACGCCTGCGTGGGCGTCAACCTGACCGGTTCGTTCCTCTGCGCCCGCGAGGCGTTCGGGATCATGCGCCGGCAGGCCCCGCAGGGCGGCCGGATCGTCAACAACGGGTCGATCGCCGCGCACGTCGGGCGTCCCAGCGGCATCGCCTACACCGCGACCAAGCACGCGATCACCGGGATCACCCGCTCGATCGCCCTCGACGGACGCCCGTTCGGGATCGCCTGCGGCCAGTTCGACGTCGGCAACGCCGCGACCGACATGACGGCGCGCATGCGCGAGGGGATCCCGCAGCCCAACGGGGAGCGGATGGTCGAGCCGACGTTCGACCCGGCCCACGTCGCCGACGCCGTGCGCTACATGGTGGGGCTGCCGCTCGACGCGAACGTCCCGTTCCTCACCGTCATGGCGACGACGATGCCCTACCTGGGCCGCGGCTGAACGTATCCGCGGCGGTCCGAGGCGCGTTAGGTCGACGTCACCGCGGAACGTCCGACACCACAGTCGACCTCCGCCTGCGTCGGTCGGGGGAGCGACGATGAGCGCGAGCATCGTGATCATGGCGGTATCCACGGGAGCGGCCGCGGTCGTCCTGCAGCTGCGCAACCGGAGCCACCGTCTCCTCGACGCCGCGAGCGGCGGTCAGGGGCATCCCCTCGGCGGGACGGTTCTCGGCCGGTACCTCGACGAGGGTGGGCCGACGGGCGCCCTCGGGCTGCCGGTGAGCGCCGAGCGTCGGGCGACACCCGGTCCCGGGACCCCGCCTGGCGCCGACCGCGAGGCCTGCTTCGAGCACGGCACGATCTACGTCGACAGCGCGGCCCGGAGCACCAAGGTCGTGCTCGCGGACGACTGACGGGCACCGCCGGGGCATCATGGCCCGCGTGGACGATGTGATCACGGGGCCGACCGGGCCGTGCGCGACCTGGCCGACGACCACGTGCGGCGGGTCGCTGCGCTCGACCCGGTCGTCGCGGGCGAGCTGGGGTGGTCCGAGGAGCTCGACCGGCTGCCCGACCTGTCGCCCGACGGCGTGGCCGCCCACGAGGCGCTCGACCAGGAGACCCTCGCCCGGCTCGCCTCGCTGCCGACCCCGACCGACCCCGACGAGCGCCGCTGCGCCCGCCTGCTCGCCGAGCGCCTGACCGCGGGCCTCGAGCACAGCCGGTCGGGCGAGCCGCTCCGCGCCGTGCAGGAGCTGTTCGGCCCGGTGGCCGGCATCCGGATGGCGTTCACGCTGATGCCGGTCGACACCGAGGACGACTGGGCGACCGTCGCGGCCCGGACCGCGCGGGTACCGGAGGCCCTCGAGGGCTACCGGCGCAGCCTCGCCGAGGGACGCCGCCGCGGGCTGCTCGCCGCGCCGCGCCAGGTGGAGCGGGTCGTCGAGCAGCTCGGCGCCTGGGTGGCCGACGACGACGGGCGCGGCTGGTTCTCCTCGTTCGCCCGCGACGCCGCGGTCGGCGACACCGTGCGCGCCGACCTCGACCGCGGGGCCGCGGCCGCGGCGGGCGCGCTCGCCGACCTGCGCGACTGGTTGGCCACCGACTATCTGCCGGCCGCCGAGGGGACGCCCGACGGCGTCGGGGAGGAGCGCTACCGGGTCAACGCGCGCTACTGGAACGGCGCGACATCGACACCGCCGAGGTCTACGCGTGGGGCTGGTCGGAGTACCAGCGGCTGCGCGCGGAGACGGCGGTCGAGGTCGAGCGGTGCTGCCGGGCGCCACCGCCCGCGAGGCCATGGACTTCCTCGACACCGACGCGGCGCGGCCGGGATCGTCGAGGGCGGCGAGGCGGCGCGGGCCCGGCTGCAGCAGGTGATGGACGACGTGATCACCGCGCTCGACGGCACCCACTTCGACCTCTCCGGCCCGCTGGCGCAGGTCGAGGCGCGCCTCGCCCCCGTGGGCAGCGCCGCCGCGCCGTACTACACCCCGCCGTCGCTCGACTTCAGCCGTACGGGACTCACGTGGCTGCCGGCCAGCTCGGACGACCGCTACCGCATGTGGAACCTGATGAGCGTCTGGTACCACGAGGGCGTCCCCGGGCATCACCTGCAGCTGACGGCCTGCGCAGCGCGGGCGAGCTGTCGCTGTTCCAGACGTCGATGGTGGGCGCGGTCAGCGCCGACGTCGAGGGCTGGGCGCTCTACGCCGAGCGCCTGATGGACGAGCTCGGCTACCACGCCGACCCCGGGTCGCGGCTCGGCTTCCTCAACGGCCAGATGATGCGCGCCGTGCGCGTCGTCATCGACATCGGCATGCACCTCGGGCTGGCGATCCCGGCCGACTCGCCGATCGACCCCGGTCAGCGGTGGACCCCGGAGCGGGGCGCGCGTTCTTCGCCGCGCACGTCGGCGGGGCGGCGGTCAGGGGCATCCCCTCGGCGGGACGGTTCTCGGCCGGTACCTCGACGAGGGTGGGCCGACGGGCGCCCTCGGGCTGCCGGTGAGCGCCGAGCGTCGGGCGACACCCGGTCCGGGACCCCGCTCGGCGCCGACCGCGAGGCCTGCTTCGAGCACGGCACGATCTACGTCGACAGCGCGGCCCGGAGCACCAAGGTCGTGCTCGCGGACGACTGACGGGCACCGCCGGGGCATCATGGCCCGCGTGGACGATGTGATCACGGGGGCCGACCGGGCGGTGCGCGACCTGGCCGACGACCACGTGCGGCGGGTCGCCGCGCTCGACCCGGTCGTCGCGGGCGAGCTGGGGTGGTCGAGGGGCTCGACCGGCTGCCCGACCTGTCCCGGACGGCGTGGCCGCCCACGAGGCGCTCGACCAGGAGACCCTCGACCGGCTCGCCGCGCTCCCGGCGCCCGCCGACCCGGACGAGCGGCGCTGCGCCCGCCTGCTCGACGAGCGCCTGACCGCGGGCCTCGAGCACAGCCGGTCGGGCGAGCCGCTCCGCGCCGTGCAGGAGCTGTTCGGCCCGGTGGCCGGCATCCGGATGGCGTTCACGCTGATGCCGGTCGACACCGAGGACGACTGGGCGACCGTCGCGGCCCGGACCGCGCGGGTACCGGAGGCCCCTGGAGGGCTACCGGCGCAGCCTCGCCGAGGGACGCCGCCGCGGGCTGCTCGCCGCGCCGCGGCAGGTGGAGCGGGTGGTCGAGCAGCTCGGCGCCTGGGCCGCCGACGACGGCGGCCGGGGCTGGTTCTCCGCCTTCACCCGCGGCGCGGACGTCGGCGACCCCCTCCGCGCCGACCTCGACCGGGGGGCGGCCGCCGCGGCGGGCGCACTGGCCGAGCTGCGCGACTGGCTCGCCGCCGAGTACCTGCCCGCCGTGGCGGGCGTCCCCGACGGCGTCGGGGAGGAGCGCTACCGCGTCAACGCCCGGTACTGGAACGGCGCCGACGTCGACACCGCCGAGGTCTACGCCTGGGGCTGGTCGGAGTACCAGCGGCTGCGCGCGGAGACGGCGGTGGAGGTCGAGCGGGTGCTGCCGGACGCCACCGCGCGCGAGGCCATGGACTTCCTCGACACCGACGGCGGCGCGGCCGGGATCGTCGAGGGCGGCGAGGCGGCGCGGGCCCGGCTGCAGCAGGTGATGGACGACGTCGATCACCGCGCTCGACGGCACCCACTTCGACCTCTCCGGCCCGTTGGCGCAGGTCGAGGCGCGCCTCGCACCGAGGGGCAGCGCGGCGGCCCCGTACTACACGCCCCCGTCGCTCGACTACAGCCGCACGGGACGCACGTGGCTGCCGGCCAGCTCGGACGACCGCTACCGCATGTGGAACCTGATGAGCGTCTGGTACCACGAGGGCGTCCCCGGCCATCACCTGCAGCTGACGGCCTGGGCGCAGCGCGCGGGCGAGCTGTCGCTGTTCCAGACGTCGATGGTGGGCGCGGTCAGCGCCGACGTCGAGGGGTGGGCGCTCTACGCCGAGCGCCTGATGGACGAGCTCGGGTACCACGCCGACCCCGCGTCGCGCCTCGGGTTCCTCAACGGCCAGATGATGCGCGTCGTGCGCGTCGTCATCGACATCGGCATGCACCTCGGGCTGGCGATCCCGGCCGACTCGCCGATCGACCCCGGTCAGCGGTGGACCCCGGAGCGGGGGCGCGCGTTCTTCGCCGCGCACGTCGGCGGGTTCGGCGAGGCGATGGCGGGCTCGGAGCTGCTGCGCTACCTCGGCGGGCCCGGCCAGGCGATCGGCTACAAGCTCGGCGAGCGGGCGTGGCTCACCGGACGCGAGCGGGCCCGCCGCCGCCCAGGGGCCGGGTTCGACCTCGCGGCGTGGCACGCGGCGGCCCTGGCCCAGGGCACGCTGGGCCTCGACGACCTGGTCGACGAGCTCGCCGCGCTGCCGCGGCGCTGACGGGGACCGGTCCCCGCGTCGCGTTCCGACCCTCGGCCTGTCACATTGGGACGACGGGGGTCCCTCGGTGGCGGGAGCGCATCATGCTCGGTCTGCTCGTCTTCCTGCTCGTGGTCTGGCTGGTGCTCGTGATCCTCGGGTTCGTGATCAAGGGCCTGTTCTGGCTCGCGATCATCGGCATCGTGCTCTTCCTCGTCACCGGCGGGTACGGGGCGATGAAGCGCGCGGCGCAGCGGCGCTGAGGAGTCAGCGGATCACCGGGGGCTCGCGGTCACGGTCGCGCTCGCGCGGCGACCACGCACGCCACGGCGAGACCCGCTCGGTGCCGTAGTACTCGTCGAGCGTGAGCGGACGCAGGTGCCGCTCCTCGAGCAGGGCGGCGATGCGGTCGAAGAGCTGCAGGATCGTCGGGTGGTTGGCGTGCCCGAGCACGATCGTGCCCGGCGTGTAGTAGCGCCGTGCCTGCTCGTAGAGGTACTCGGGCGTGACGAGGGTCGAGTCGCCGTACGAGCCGGTCCAGAGCACGCGGCTGCCCCAGCCCAGGTCGCGGGCGACGTCGTCGACGCGCTCGGAGTGGAAGCCGAACGGCGGGCGGTAGTACGGCCGCGTGGTCGTGCCGAACGCCCGGGTGACCCACTCCTCGTTGCGCTCGAGCTCCTCGCGGATGCGCGGCGCCGACAGGTCGGTGAGGTCGGGGTGGGAGTACGTGTGGTTCATGAGCTGGACCCGGCCCGCCTCGACGAGGGGGCGCAGCACCGGCGCGGTCGGCTCCCACGAGGGTGCGTAGATCCCGTTCGGGCTGAACGTCAGGTGGATGCCGGTCCGGTCGGCGAACTCGACGTAGCCCGCGACGACCTCGGGGTCGTACCCGTCGTCGACGGTCAGGACGATCGGCGGGCGGTCGTCGACGACGGCGGGGGTCGGAGTTCCCGGACGGGGTGCCGGGGCCGGCGGGACCGGCGGGGGAGGGGCGGCGATCGGGGGCTCGGCGCGTCGCGCCGCCCCGGATGCGGCGCCGCCGAGCCAGGCCACGAGACCGATGCCGAGCATCTCCACCACGCGACGGCGCGAGGTACGCCCCGGCATCGACACCGTCCTCCCGGTCAGCGGCAGCGAGGGCCGATCGTAGGCCGGGGTCGGAGGCCGGGCGCCGGCCCGTCGGTCAGGCGTCGAGCCGCGCGACCATCGCGACGCGATCGAGGCCCGGGCCGTCGTAGTCGGCCAGCGGCGCGCTCAGCGTGAACCCGAGGTGGCGGTGGAACGCCTGCGACCGCGTGTTCGCCACGCCGGTGATCGCGTGGACGCTCGTCCGCCCGTCGCGCCGGGCGAGGTCGAAGAACCGCTCGTAGAGGGACCGGCCGAGACCGGAGTCCTGCCGGGCCGGGTCGACGCCCACGAAGTGCACGTAGGCGCGGTCGCCGTGGGTCGGCGAGAGGAAGCCGACGAGGAACGCGGCGAGGGCGTCGCCGTCGTGGACGACGAGGCTGGTCGCGCCGAAGTGCTGGAAGAACAGGCGCGGGAGCAGCCCCGCGAGCTCGGCGCCGCGGTCGTCGTCCCACCAGCTCCGCACCGCGGCGACCACGGGGCCGTGGTCGTCCTCCGCGCCGGGCGCCACGCGGCCCGCCGGGTTCCGCCACGGGGCGAACCTTAGGACGCCGCCGGTACGACCGCGGCGGTAGCGTCGCGCCGGTCGTGCTGCCGGCGAGGAGGCGATGTGCGGGTACTGGTCACCGGGGGCGCGGGCTTCATCGGCTCGCACTACGTGCGGACCGCGCTCGGGGGCGGGTACGAGGGCTTCGCCCCCGACGAGCTGGTCGTGCTCGACAAGCTGACCTACGCGGGCCGGCGGGCCAACCTCGCGGCCGTGGCCGACGACGAGCGTCTCCGGCTCGTGGTGGGCGACATCGGCGACCCGGCGACGGTCGCGCCGCTGATGGAGGGCGTCGACCTGGTGGTGCACTTCGCCGCCGAGTCGCACGTCGACCGCTCGATCAGCGGGTCGGCGGAGTTCGTCACCACCAACGTCGTCGGCACCCAGACGCTCCTGCAGGCCGCGCTGCGTGCCGGGGTCGGCCGGTTCGTGCACGTCTCGACCGACGAGGTCTACGGCTCGATCGACGTGGGCTCCTGGCCCGAGACCGACCCGCTGCTGCCGAACTCGCCCTACGCGGCGTCGAAGGCCGGGTCGGACCTCATGGCCCGGGCGTTCCACCGCACCCACGGCCTGAACGTGTCGATCACCCGGTGCTCGAACAACTACGGGCCCTACCACTTCCCCGAGAAGGTCATCCCGCTGTTCGTCACCAACCTGCTCGACGGGCGGACCGTCCCGCTCTACGGCGACGGGCAGAACCGGCGCGACTGGCTGCACGTCGACGACCACTGCCGCGGGATCGCGCTGGTCGCCGAGCGCGGCGTGCCGGGGGAGATCTACAACATCGGCGGCGGCACCGAGCTGACCAACCGCGAGCTCACCACGCTGCTGCTCGACGCCGTCGGGCGCGACGAGTCGTTCGTCCGCCCCGTGCCCGACCGGCTCGGCCACGACCGCCGCTACTCGGTCGACGTCCGCAAGATCACCGACGAGCTCGGCTACGCGCCGCGGGTCCGGTTCGCCGAGGGCCTCGCCGAGACCGTCGAGTGGTACCGGGCGAACCCGCAGTGGTGGCGTCCGCTCAAGGACGCGGCGCCGCCGAGCGGGACCGCCCGCCGGGCGTGAGGGTGGTCGCATGGTGCGGCTGGGCTTTCCCGTCATCGGCGTGTCGGACCTCGACCGGGCGGCGGGGTTCTGGGCGGCCGCGCTCGACCTGCGCGTCAGCGAGGAGTGGTCGAGCGCGACCTGGCGCACGATGAGCACGCCGTCCGGGGAGCGGGCCCTGGGCCTGATGCTGAGCGCGTCGGCGCCCGAGGCCCGACCCCGCCTGCACCTCGACCTGTTCGTCGACACGACCGCCGAGCAGGAGGGCGAGGTGCGCCGCCTCGTCGAGCTCGGCGCGAGCCTGCCGGAGTGGGACGACTACCCCGCCGATCCCGACTTCGTCGTGCTCGCCGACCCGGACGGCAACGTCTTCTGCGTCGTCGACCTCAGCCGGCACCGTCCGGCTCGTGAGTCCCGATCGTGTGGCGGGCGGGGGCGGCCGTCACAGGATCGCGTGTCGATCGTTGTCATAGCGACGTTTCCTCGGATCCCTGGAAAGGGGCTTGCATGTCGGATCGGATGCGCAAGGTGGCCGCCGGTGTCCTCACCACCGTCTCCGCCGGGGGTGCCCTGCTCGGGCTCGCCGGCACGGCCAGCGCGTCGCCCGTCCCGGGCGTCCCGTTCACGACCGCCGAGCGCTGCACCGTCAACGGCGGCGAGGTCGTGAACCAGGGTGTCGAGCGCTGCCGCGGCGGCGGCGACACCGGTGACGTCGTCGTGTCGGAGGAGCAGGCCGCCATCCTCAAGCAGATCATCCCGAAGCCGCCGGTCCCCAGCCCCGCGCTGCCGATCAGCTGATCGCCCGTGGCGCTCGCGTCGCCGTCGCCGGACGTCGCGCCCGCGGCGAAGCGGCAGGACCTGACCGGGGCCGGGATCACCGACCGGGTCCAGGTCGGCGGCACCGACCTCGGCATCCCGGGGCTCACCCCCGGCGGCCGGCTGCTGCTGGTCTTCGGTGACACGTTCGACGGTCCGCGGGCGGGCAGCGGCGACGACTGGCGCTCGCCGGTGGGGCTCTACGCCGACCCCGCGAGCGTGGCCGCGGGCCTGCGGTGGACCGGCGCCGCCCGCGGTGTCGCCGGGCGCGAGGGGTATGCGGGCCAGCTGCTCGGTTACCACCACCCGGGCCCGGGCGTGCCCGAGGACGTGGTCCACGGCCTGCCGATCACCACCCAGCTGCCCAGCGACGTCATCCGCCTCGGCGACGCCCTCTACCTGCAGGTCATGGGGGTCCGCGGGCTGCCGAACGTGCAGTTCACCGAGCTGCACAAGTCGCTCGACGAGGGTGAGACCTGGGCCCCGACCGGGTGCTGGTGGCCCGGCGACCGCTGGAACGGCTGGTTCCAGAACATCACGCTGTGCGAGGGCGACGACGGCTTCGTCTACTGCGTCTCGACGTCGTTCTCCCGCACCCGGGGGCTCATGCTCTCCCGGGTCGCGGTCGGGCGATCGAGCGCGCCGACGCGTGGGAGCCGTGGGGCTGGACCCCTGCCGAGGGCTGGGGATGGGGGCGCCCACCCGCGTTCGTGCTGCCCGGCGCGTTCGGGGAGACCTGCCTGCGCCGCATCGACGGGCACTGGCTGCTCTGCGCCTTCGACCAGGGCAACGCGCGGATCGACGTCCGCCTGCTGACGGGACCGACCGCGGACATGACCGCGGCGCCGGTCGGCACGCTCGCCCGGAACGCACCCCGCGACGCCGAGGACCACGCCCACGGCGCGGTGTCGCAGCTCTACGGCGGCTACGTCCTGCCGGGGTCGACCCTCGACGACCTGCACGTCGTCATCAGCCAGTGGTTCACGCCCGGGCCGGAGGAGCCGTACCGCGCCATGCAGTTCCGGGGCGACGTCTCGGCGCTCGCCGGCGGGGTCCCCGACGACCGGCGCGTCTGAGGCCGATCAGACGCGGGCGGACTCCGCGGTCCGCTCCAGCGCTCCGCGGCCGCGCCACCACGACTGGCCCCAGGTGTCGGTGAAGCGGAGCGAGCCGAGCGCGGTGAGCTCCCCGGCCGCCGGCTCGCGCTTGATGCGCAGCGGCCCGTGCTCGTCGCGGACGATCTCCTTGTGGTGCAGCGTCCCGACCACGAGCTGCAGGCACGTGCCCACGCCGTCCGCCGGACGGACGTCGACGGCGTCGACGTCGGCGACGACCAGCACGACGTTCTCGACGGGGAAGTCGGCCCCGTTCGCGACGGTGTAGTCGACGACCCACTCGTCGCCGATCCGGTGGACGACGGTGTCGACGGAGACCGACCGGGCCATCGCCTCGCGGCGCTCGGCCTCGTCCTGCCGGCGCCGGTCGACCTCCTCGCGGCGCTCCCGCCGGGCGTCGCGCAGCTGCACGCCGGTGAACACGAGACCGCCCGCGGTGGCGAGCCCGCCGACCCACGTCCCGACCGGGCCCCACACCACGGCGACCGGCCGCAGGTCGAGCGCCCAGCCCGCGCAGGCCGCGACGGCCACGGCGAGGAGCAGCCACCTCGTGCCCGCCCAGCGCCACGTCCAGGTCGCACCACGCCGGAACCAGGCCATCGGGTGAGGCTATAGCGCCCGGTCGGGGGCTCTTCGGCTGCGTCACGTGCGCGAGGAGCGCATCTGCGCGGGCCCTGGCTCGTTGGTCGCGCAGACGAGGGCAGACGTCGAAGGAGCTGGAGACGATGAAGACACGCAGCCTGGCGGTGGCCGGCATGACCGCCGCGGCCGTGGTGGGCCTGGCCGCGCCGGCGTTCGCGGCGCCCGCGGAGCCGGGCAAGCAGCCCGTGCCCCCGCAGCAGTGCACCGAGAGCGACGGCAAGGTGCAGCGCGCCGACGACGGCGTCGGCACGTGCGTCGGGGGCTCGAAGTACGACGGGCACATCATCAGCGACGCCAGCACGACGCGGCAGCAGCCCGGCACGTCGGGCACCGCGACGGCGCCGTCGTCCGGCTACGCCCAGCCCGCGCCCGGGTACGCGCAGCCCGCGCCGCAGTACGGCCAGGCGCCGGGGTACTACACCGGGCCCGGCGGCACGTACTACACCGCGCCGCCGCCCCAGCAGCAGCCCGTGGCGCCGGCGCCGCAGCGCAGCGCCCCCGCGCCGTCGTCGCAGACCGCGCCGTCCCAGGCGAACTCCACCGACGAGGCGCAGGACTCCTCCGACGACGACGGGAACTGACCCGGCCGTGTCCACCGTCCCCGCCGTCCCCGCCGTCCTCCCCGACTCCGTCGCGGTGGCGCGCAGCGCCGCCACGGCGGGCAGCGCGGTCGTCGCCGCGAGCGCCGCCACCGCCGGCAGCGTGGTCGGGGTCGGGAGTGCGGCGACGGCGGGCAGCGCCGCGGTCGTCGTCAGTGCGGCGACGGCCGGCAGCGCGGGAGTCGTCGCGAGCGTCGGGACCGCCGGCAGTGCCGGGATCCTCGGGAGCGTGCTCTCCCTGTTCGGTACCCGGTTGCGTGGCTGCGTCGCCACGCTGGCCTGCGCGAACTGCACGCGGTGCGTCGGCTGCATCGGCTGTGTCGACTGCGTGGACTGCGTCGGCTGCGTGGGATGCGTCGGCCTCCGCGGCGCGGTGGGCCTGCGCGGCGTCGGACGCTGAGCGGCGTAACGCCCGCGCGGCCCAGCGCGACGACCAACCGTGAGCACTGCTAAGCACCTGCTGCCGGCGGTCCTGGTCGCCTTCCTCGCCGCGGGCTGCTCCGCGGGACTGCCGGCGTCGACGCCACCGTCCGCCGGTCCCGCCCCGGCGGTCGCGGTCGCCTCGGTCTCGGCGCCGAGCATGCCCGCGCGCGACGAGCGGTGCGGACTCGACGAGCTCTCCGCGCAGCTGACCGAGCCGACCTCCGTCGGCGGGACGGTCGAGATGCGGGTCATCTGGGTCAACCGGTCCGACCGCGCGTGCACGATGACCGGCTTCGGCGGGGTCGACGTCGTCGACGCCCGGGGCCGGCACCTGTCGTTCCTTCGGGCCGAGCGGGCGTCCGACCCGCGCCCGAGCACGGTGCTCCTCACGCCCGGGCTGCGCGCGCACTCGACGTTCGCCTACACCGCCCAGGGCGGGACGGGCTCCTTCGCGCCGGTCGCGGTCCTGGCGACGCCGCCGGACGAGACGCGTTCCGTGCGGCTGCCGTGGACCGCGGGCGGGCTCCCGACGTTCCCCGACCCGACCGTCGAGGAGCTGGCGCTCGACCCGGTCAGCCCGAACGTGTCCTGACCCGCCCCACCCGCAGCGCCAGCAGGGCGCCGGCGACCATGGCGATGCCGACGACCCAGAGGCCCGCGCGCTGGGAGCCGGTGAGGTCGGCGAGCCCCCCGGTGACGTAGGGCGCGGCGAAGCCCGACACGTTACCGAGCGAGTTGATCAGCGCGATGCCGCCGGCCGCGGCGGCGCCGGTGAGGAACTGCGCGGGCAGCGTCCAGAACGTCGGCAGGGCGGCGCACACGCCGACGGCGCAGAGCGTCACCGCGCCCATCGCGAGCCACGGGTTCCCCAGGTAGAGCGCGACGGGGATCGCGAGGCCGCCCAGGATCATCGGGCCGGCGACGAACCAGCGGACGTCGGTGGCCCGGTCGGCGCGCCGCGCCCACACCACCATCACGATCGCCGCGACGACGTAGGGCACGGCGGTGACCACGCCGCGTCCGAGTACCGAGAGCTTCGTGCCGAAGTCCTGCTCGAATCCGGCGACGATCGTGGGCAGGAAGAAGCCGAGGGCGTAGAGGCCGTAGGTGATGCCGAAGTAGACGAAGGCGAGCGCGAGGATCCGCGGGCTGGTCAGCGCGCGGCGCAGCGTCCAGTGCTCGTCGGCCTCGACCTCGCGGGCCTCGGCCTCGAGGCGGGCGGTGAGCCAGGCCTTCTCGTCGTCGGGCAGCCACCGCGCCTGCGCGGGCCGGTCGGTGAGGTACACGAGGGTGACCACGGCCAGCAGGATCGCCGGGATGCCCTCGGCGAGGAACATGACGCGCCACCCGGCGAGCCCGAACAGGCCCTCGCCCCCGCTGATGATCAGCGACGAGACCAGCGCGCCGAGCGCGGTCGAGATCGGGACGGCGACCATGAACATCGCGACCGCCCGGGCCCGGTGCTCGGCCGGGAACCAGTAGGTCAGGTACAGGATGATCCCGGGGAAGAACCCGGCCTCCGCGACGCCGAGCAGGAACCGCAGGACGATCAGGGTGGTCGCGTTCGGCACGAACGCCATCGCCGTGGCGATGATGCCCCACGAGACGAGGATGCGGGCTATCCAGCGTCGCGCGCCGAAACGGTGCAGCGCGAGGTTGCTCGGGACCTCGAGCAGGAGGTAGCCGAGGAAGAAGATCCCCGACGCGAGCCCGAAGGCCGTCGCCGTGAGGCCGAGCTCGCGGTTCATGCCGTTCGGCCCGGCGAAACCGATGTTGACGCGGTCGAGGTAGTTGACGAAGTAGAGCAGCCCCAGCAGCGGCATCACCCGCCAGGCGACGCGGCGCACGGCGCGGTCGCCCACGTCGCTCGCGGCCGGGCCGGCGGACGCGGGCGGGGCACCGTGGTCGGTCATCGCCACACTCTGCCCCGCGGGGAGACCGAACGCACCCGTCGACGACCTTGTCGCGGCACCCGGCGGCGTCCACCGTCGGGACGTGGCGTGGATCGTGCTCGTGATCAGTGGTGCGCTCGAAGCGGTGTGGGCGACGGCCCTCGACCGCTCCCAGGGCTTCTCCCGGCTCGTGCCCTCGGCCGTGTTCCTCGTCGCCGTCGTGGCCAGCATGGCGGGCCTCGCGCTCGCGATGCGGACCCTGCCGGTCGGGACGGCCTACGCGGTGTGGACCGGCATCGGCGCCGCGCTGACCGTCTCCTACGCCGCGGCGGCGGGCGAGGAGACGATCTCGGTGCTGAAGGTCGTCTTCCTGCTCGCCATCGTCGGCGGGGTCGTGGGGCTCAAGCTGATCGGGTGAGCAGGCCCCCCACCGTGCGACACTCGCGAGCGGGGCCAGGGGGAGGGGGAGCGTCGGTGGCGGTCGCGGTGTCGTCCGACCTCGACGCGGTCCTCGCCCACCGCTCGGTGTTCCCGGTGTTCCAGCCGGTCGTCGACCTCGCGACCGGCGCCCCCGTCGCGTTCGAGGCCCTGGCCCGGGGGCCCGGCCACAGCGACCTGCACACCCCCGACCGGTTGTTCGCCGCGGCGCGCCGCGAGGGCAGGCTGGTTGAGCTCGACCGGCTGTGCCGGTCCGGGCCCTCGAGGCCGCGCTCGAGGGCGACCTGCCGTCGCGGCTCGGCCTGTTCGTCAACGTCGAGCCCGACGCCCTCGACGAGGAGTTCCCGCCCGAGCTGCTCGCGGCGCTCGCGGCGCGCGAGGTCCCCGTCGTCGTCGAGTTCACCGAGCGCTCGCTGCTGCACGACCCCGCGGGCCTCATCGCCTACGCCGCCCGGCTGCGCGAGCACGGGCTCGGCATCGCCCTCGACGACGTGGGTGCCGAGCCCGCCTCGGTCGCGCTGATGCCGTTCCTGGCCCCCGACGTGGTCAAGCTCGACATGCGCCTGGTGCAGCAGCAGCCCGACACCGCCGTCGCGGAGGTCATGACGGCCGTCACCGCCTACGCGGAGCAGTCGGGGGCCTGGGTGCTCGCCGAGGGCGTCGAGACCGAGCACCACGAGCTGGTGGCGCGCAGCCTCGGCGCCCGGCTCGCCCAGGGCTGGCGGTACGGCTCCCCGAGCACGCTCGCGGCTGCCGCGGCGCCGGGCGGACGGTCCGGTGCTGACCCGCCCGCTCACGGCGGCGCCGCCCGACGACGGCAGCCCCTACGACCTCGCCGCGCGCCGGGTCGCGCCGCGGCAGGCCTCGCGGCCGCTGCTGGGCGCCGTCAGCCGCCTGCTCGAGACGCAGGCGGCGGGGCTGCGGGGGCTCGCGGTCGTGCTCGCGACGTTCGAGGACGCCGTGCACTTCGGGCCCCGGCAGGCCACGACCTACGCGGCCCTCGCCGAGGTGTCCGCGCTCGTCGTCGCCCTCGGGGTGGGTCTCGAGGCCACGCCGGCCCCGGGCGTCCGCGGCGCCGACCTCGCCCCGGGCGACCCGCTCCGCCGCGAGTGGGACCTCGTGGTGGTCGGACCGCACTTCGCCGGGGCGCTGATCGCCCGCGAGCGCCCCGACGACGGCGGCGACCGCGCCTTCGACTACGTGCTCACCTACGACCGGCCCGTCGTCGTCGAGCTCGCCCGCCTGCTCATGGCCCGGGTCGCCCCGCTGACCGCCGACCGGCGCGGCTGACCGCGGCCCGGACGCGTCCCCGGGCACGTCAGGACGACGCCAGGTGCTCCAGGAGCCGCTCGGCGGTGTCGGCGGGTGCCTCCTCCGGGACGAAGTGGCCGCTGTAGGAGGCGTGGACGACGACGTCGTCGGCTTAGGAACGCCACACCGCCTCGACGTCGTAGTGCCCCCCGACGAACCCGCGGGCCCCGTAGATCGCCAGCAGCGGCGCCGTGACCCGCCGACCGGCGTCGCGGTCGGCCCGGTCGTGCTCGAGGTCGATCGTCGCGCCGGCGCGGTAGTCCTCGCAGCTCGCGGCGACCGCACCCGGGCTGCGGAACCAGCGCAGGTACTGCTCGACCGCGTCGGGGTCGAACTCCGTGCCGGGCGCCGACCAGCGCGCCAGGCACGTCCGCAGCCAGTCGTCGGGGTCGCGGCCGATCATCCGCTCGGGCAGGTCGGACGCCTGGGCGAGGAAGAACCAGTGGTAGTACGTCGTCGCGAACGGCTGGTCGGTGTGCTCGAACATGTGCAGCGTCGGCACGATGTCGAGGACCGCGACCCGCTCGACCCGCTCGGCGTGGTCGAGGCAGAGGCGATGGGCCACCCGGGCGCCGCGGTCGTGCCCGACGAGGCCGAACCGCTCGAACCCGAGCGCCGCCATCAGCTGCGCCTGGTCGGCGGCCATGGCGCGCTTGCCGTAGGCCGCGTGGTCGTCGTCGGGGGCCGGGCGCCCCGAGTCGCCGTAGCCGCGCAGGTCGGCGGCGACGACGGTGTGGTGGCGCGCGAGGACGGGCGCGACCGCGGCCCACATGTGGCGGGTCTGCGGGTAGCCGTGCAGCAGCAGCACCGGCGGCCCCGACCCGCCCACCACGGCGTGATCGTCGTCTCCGCGACCGGGACGTCGACGTCGCGGAAGCCCTCGAACCTGCCCGCCACCCGCTCAGGCCAGGCCGTCGATGATGCGGATGTCGCGCTCGGCGCCGTCGCCGAGAGCGGCGAGCGCCTGCTGGTAGGCCTCGGAGTGGTACGCCGCGACGGCCTGCTCGACGCTGTCGAACGCGATGAGCGTGGTGCGCTCCTGCGCGCCCAGCTCGAACGCCGCGGCGGCGGGCCCGCGGGCGAGGAAGCGGCCGCCCGCCGCCTCGATGGCGGGCGCGCCGAGCTTCGCGTAGGCGGCGACCTTCTCCGGGTCGGCGATCGAGCGGTACGAGGCCATCCAGTAGGCGGTCACGTCCGCCACTCTGGCGCGTCGGGGGACCGGGCGCACCCCGGCGCCGGCGCACGACGTCGCGCCGCTGTCGGTGCGGGGTGCGAACATGTGTTCGTCGGGGCGGGCCGGGGAGGGCGGCCGTGCGGGGAGAGGCGAGCGTGCTGCACGCCGACCTCGACTCCTTCTACGCCTCGGTCGAGCAGCGCGACGATCCGCGCCTGCGCGGGCGTCCGGTGATCGTCGGTGGCGGGGTGGTGCTGGCCGCGAGCTACGAGGCGAAGGCCTGCGGCGTGCGGACCGCGATGAACGGGCGCCAGGCCAGGGCGCTGTGCCCCGCCGCTCGGGTGGTGCCGCCGCGGATGCACGCCTACTCCGCGGCGTCGAAGGCGGTGTTCGCGGTGTTCCGGGACACCACGCCGGTGGTCGAGGGCATCTCGATCGACGAGGCGTTCCTCGAGGTCGGCGGCCTGCGGCGGATCACGGGCACGCCCGAGCAGGTGGCGGTCCGGCTGCGCTCGCGCGTCGCGGTCGAGGTGGGGCTCGCGATCACCGTCGGCGTCGCGCGCACCAAGTTCCTCGCCAAGGTCGCCAGCGGCGTCGCCAAGCCCGACGGGCTGCTCGTCGTCGACCCCGACGACGAGGCCGCCTTCCTGCACCCGCTGCGCGTCGAACGCCTGTGGGGCGTCGGCGCGGTGACGGCGGCGAAGCTGCACGGCCTGGGGGTCCGGACGGTCGGCGACGTCGCCGATCTCGACGTCGGCTCGCTCGAGTCGCTGCTCGGCAAGGCCGTCGGGCGGCACCTGCACGGCCTGGCGCACCTCGAGGACCCGCGCCCCGTCGAGGGCGGGCGCTCGCGGCGGTCGATCGGCTCCCAGCGCGCGCTCGGGACGACGGCAGCGCTCACCATCCGAGGAGCTCGACGCGATCCTCGCCGGCACGGTCGACCGGCTCGCCCGGCGCCTGCGCGACGGCGACCGCGTCTGCCGCACCGTCGTGCTGCGGCTGCGCTTCGGCGACTTCACCCGGGCGACCCGCTCGCAGACGCTGACCTCGGCGACCGACCACACCGACACCCTGCTGAGCACCGCCCGCGGCCTGCTCGGCGCCGCCCTGCCGATGATCCCGAGAAGGGCCTGACGCTGCTCGGGGGTCTCCTCTCGGGTCTCGACGGCGACGACACGCTGCAGCTCGAGCTCCCGCTCGGCGAGCGCGAGGAAGAGCGTCGCGACACCTCCCGGCTCGACAGCGCGCTCGACGCGGTCCGCGAGCGCTTCGGCTCCGGCTCGGTGGGGCGCGCCACCCAGCTCGGCCGCGACCAGGGGGTCTCGGTGCCCGTCCTGCCCGAGCACGAGTGAGCGGCAGTACGTCCCGAGCGGGTCGTCGGGGGGCACGTGTCGCGCGGTCGACCCGCCACGGCGGGAAGTGGGTCCGCGGGACCTGTGCCGGACAGGCGACCCACTCAGGCGGAAGTGGGTACTCGGGACTCGCGCAACGGGTCAGCGGTCCAGCCCGGCCCAGGCGCGTCCTCGCGACCCACTCCGCGCGGAGTGGTGTCGAGGTCCGGCACGTGTCCCCGGGACCCACTTCCGCGGGCGCCGGTCACTCAGGCCTCGACCACGGCCGGGCCGTCGCCCTCGCCCTTCGGTGCCGGGCCGTGGCGCAGGAACATCGCGAGGATCAGGCCGACGACGGTCATCGCCGTGACCACCATCATCATGTTGTCCATCGCCGTCGCGAACGCCTGACCCTGCATCTGCTGCGACATCCCCATCCCCGAGCTGCCGCCGAGACCGCCGGCGCCCTCGAAGCCCCCCGCGCCGAACGAGCTGCCGGGGGAGACCGCGGTGTGCGACGTGCTCCGCGCGGTGTCCATGAGCGCGCCGCGGTCGGCCATGCCCTGGCTCTGCAGGGAGGTCATGAACGCGGTCAGGCCCGCCAGCCCGATCGCCGCGGCGACGCGCTGGGTGACGTTGTTGAACGCGCTGGCCCCGCTCACGCGGTCGGCGGGCACGGCCGACAGGCCACCGGTCATGATCGGCATCATCGCGAGGCCCATCCCGCAGGCGCGGAACGCGAGGATCCACTTCAGCTCGGACCACGAGGTGTCGAGGTTGACGTCGCGCAGCATCCACGTGCCCAGCGCGAGGATCGCGAGGCCGGTGACGGCGGGGACCCGTGGGCCGATCTTGTCGTAGATCCTCCCGGCCAGCGGCATCAGCACGGCCATCACCAGGGCCTGGGGGAGCAGGATCAGGCCGCTGTCGAAGGCGCCGATCCGTTCGATCTCCTGCAGGAACTGCGGGATGTAGAACAGCACCCCGAAGAGCCCGACCGAGATCACCGCGATGAGGACCAACGAGATGCTGAACGTCGCGTGGCGGAACACGCGGACGTCGAGCAGGGGCTCCTTCGTCTCGAGCTCGACGACCACGAACAGGGCGAGCGCCAGCGGGGCGTAGGTCAGCAGGATCAGGACCGGGTAGGAGTCCCAGCCCCAGTCGGGCGCCTCGGAGATGGCGAGCAGCGCCGCGAACAGCCCGGAGGAGATGAGCAGGAACCCGGGGACGTCGAAACGGCCGGCGTGGCCGCCGCGGAACGCGGGGAGCAGGAAGAACGCCGCGATCGACCCGACGACCCCGACGGGCACGTTGATGAAGAAGATGAGCCGCCAGTCGACGTACTCGACGAGGTAGCCGCCGAGGGTCGGGCCCACGGCGGGCGCCACGACGATGCCGAGCCCGTAGAGGCCCATCGCCGCGCCGATCTTCTCCCGCGGCACGATCTTGTAGACCATCGAGAGCGCGACGACGGGGATGATCCCGCCGGGGATCGCCTGCAGGATGCGGAAGGCGATCATGCTGTTGAGGTCCCACGCGAGGCCGCACAGCGCCGACCCCGCGGCGAACGAGATCAGCGAGAGCAGGTAGGCGCGGGAGAGACCGACGCGCTCGCCCAGCCAGGCGCTCGCGGGCACGATCACGCCGAGCGCCAGGGAGTAGGCCGTCGCCACCCACTGGATGTCCTCGGTGCTCGCGCCCCATTCCTTCTGCATCGCGGGAATGGCGACGTTGACGATGCTCACGTCGAGCACCGACATGAACATGCCGGTGACCAGGACGGCGAGCGCGACGAGCCACGGCGTGCTCGAGGTCGGTTCGAGACCGCGGGGCGGGAGCGACGGGCTCCGGCGCGGCGGTCGCCGGTTCGGGCGGGGCCGGCGGCGCCGGGGCCGTCACCGTCGCCGCGCTCGTCGCCGACGGGCCGTGCCCGTTGCTCGTCGACGGGTCGTGTCCGTTGCCCGTCGGTGCCCCGGTCGTCGCCGGGGACGTGTCGGTCGACATGCCTGCAGTGTCGCACCGCGGAATGGGTTCGCCGAATCGCGCGACCATTCTGGGGCGAATGGGCGATTCAGCGCGTGCCTACCCTCGCTGCACCGTCCGCGCGAGGATTCCCAGCGTCGCCTTCAGTGCGGTGGCGGGCACGATCGGGAACTCGATCCGGCCGCGGTACTCGGGGTGCAGGTGGGTCCAGTCGCAGTAGGACGTGACCCTCGTACCGTCCTCGGCGGGCTCGAGGCGGTAGCCGTACACGTGCCCGACCGGCGGGTTCATGATGCCCTGGATCGACCACTCGATCGCCCGGTCCTGCTCGAAGGCCGTGATGTGCACGGTGACGTCGTAGAGCCCCAGCGGCCGGTCGCCGAGGGCCTCGCGGTCCATGTGCACCACGAACTCGTCGTCGACCGCGGAGGCCGGCGAGCCCGAGGCGCTCATGAGCATCCCGGAGCTGTCGATCGCGACGTGTCCCTGCGGGTCGCAGAGGACGGAGAAGATGGTCGCCGGGTCGGCCGCGATGACGCGGGACTCCTCGATGCGGTCGTCGCTCATGAGGTGCTCATGCCCCGTCGACGACGATCACATGCAGGCGCCGCGGGCCGTGCACGCCCTCGACGCGCGAGAGCTCGATGTCGCTGGTGGCGCTGGGCCCGCTGATCCAGGTCTGGGGCGGCGGGGTCGAGCCCGGCGACGGCGGCGGGCACGTCGGCCACGACCTGGTCGGCGCGCACGACGCACACGTGGTGGTCGGGCACGAGGGAGAGCGCCCGGCGGCCCTGTTCCCGGCCCGTGGTCGAGCACGATCGTGCCGGTCTCGGCGATGCCGACGGCGGCGACGGTCAGCACGCCGTCGGCGTCGGTCCGGTCGAGCTCGGCGACCGGGAGGTCGTGGTCCTCGACGACGTCGGCCCGTCGGCGCGCAGGCCGTCCCGGAGGTCGCGGGGCAGGTCGGGCGGGACGAGCAGGCGTCCGACGCCGTCGAGCGCGGCGGCGACCCGTGCGGGCAGGTCGGCCGCGGTGCACCGTTCGACGACCGCCCGGTAGTCGGCGACCCGCTCGACGAAGCGGTCGACGTCGCCGGGGCGGCGCGCGGGTGCGGCGCGGTCGACGGGCACGTCGGCGGGGACCTCCGAGGCCGGGACGTCGCGCAACGCCGACCGGACGCGGGCGAGGATCGCGTCGCGGGCGTTCACGAGCGGTCCCGCTCAGGTCGAGCTCCCCTATCGGCGTGCTCCCCTGTCTGCTCCGTCTCCCGGCCACCGTCCGTCCGCTCCCACCACGCCCGGAACGACTCCGCGGCGGGCGTCGGGACGTCGCGGGCGCCGGACCCGCCCGAGGCGGGCCAGGGCAGCGCGCCGAGCACGCGCGCCCACCCGGGGCGCGGCCGAGCCCGCGCGGTCGAGGCCCGGCTCCCCAGCCCGGCGAGGCGCTCGGCGACCGCGGTGCGCCGCGCCGAGCCCAGCGCCCACGACGCGGCGCGCATCGCGAGGTCCTGCACCGTCGGGCGCCGGGTGCGCGTCGACGACGCTTGAGCGCAGGTGCACGAGCACCGAGGGAATGTCGATGCGCACCGGGCAGACCTCGAAGCACGCGCCGCAGAGGCTGGAGGCGTAGGGCAGGGAGTCGACCTGCTCGTCGTGGCCGATGCCGCGCAGCAGCGGGGTGAGGATCGCCCCGATCGGCCCGGGGTAGACCGATCCGTAGGCGTGACCGCCCGTGCGCTCGTAGACCGGGCAGACGTTGAGGCACGCCGAGCAGCGGATGCAGCGCAGGGTCTGGCGCCCGACCTCGTCGGCCAGGACGTCGCTGCGACCGTTGTCGAGCAGCACCACGTGCACCTCCTGCGGGCCGTCGCCCGGGGTCACGCCGTGCCACATCGAGGTGTACGGGTTCATCCGCTCGCCGGTGGAGCTGCGCGGCAGGAGCTGGAGGAACACCTCGAGGTCGTCCCACGTCGGCACGATCTTCTCGATGCCGACGACGCTGACGAGGACGTCGGGCAGCGTCAGGCACATCCGCCCGTTGCCCTCGCTCTCGACCACGGCGAGCGTGCCGGTCTCGGCGACGGCGAAGTTCGCGCCGGACACCGCGACGCGGGCGCGCAGGAACTTCTCCCGCAGGTGCGCACGGGCGGCGGCGGTCAGCTCCGGGGGGTCGTCGGTGAGGTCTCGGGCGCGGGACGCCGGAGCGGCCCATCTCGCGCGGAAGATCTCGCGGATCTCGGCCCGGTTGCGGTGGATCGCCGGCACGAGGATGTGGCTGGGCAGGTCCTCGTCGAGCTGCACGATCAGCTCGGCGAGGTCGGTCTCCCAGGCGTCGATGCCCGCCTGCTCGAGCGCGATGTTGAGCTCGATCTCCTGGGTGGCCATCGACTTGACCTTGACCACCTCGCTCGCCTCGTGCGCGCGGGCGATCCCGACGACGATCGCGTTGGCCTCGGCGGCGTCGCGCGCCCAGTGCACGGTCGCGCCCGCCGCGGTCAGCGACGCCTCGAGGCGCTCGAGGTGCTCGGGCAGGTGGCGCAGCGTCCGGTCCTTGAGTGCCGCACCCGCGACGCGCAGCGCCTCCCAGTCATCGACCTCGCCGACGACGCCGGCGCGCTTGGCCCGGATCGTGCTCGTGGCGTGCGTGAGGTTCTGGCGCAGCTGGGTGTCGGCGAGGGCGTCGCGCGCCGCGGTCGGGAACGCGGGCATGCCGACGAAGGTCGCGCTGCTCATGCCGGCACCTCCGCGCCGTCGACGGGACGACGCCGGGTGGCATCGCCGCTGTCGTCGGTCTGCGCGAGGACCTCGGCCAGGTGCATGACGCGGACGCCCGCCCGCTGGCGCGAGAGCAGCCCGCCGACGTGCATCAGGCAGGAGTTGTCGCCGGCCACCAGGACCTCGGCGCCGGTCTCCCCGACGTGGCGCGCCTTGTCCGAGCCCATGGCCACCGAGGTCTCGGCGTTCTTCACCGCGACCGTGCCGCCGAACCCGCAGCACTCCTCGGCGGCGGGCAGCTCGTGCAGGCGCAGACCGCGGACCGCGCGCAGCAGCCGGGTCGGCCGGTCGCCGACGCCGAGCATGCGCAGCGAGTGGCAGGTCGGGTGGTAGGTGACGGCGTGCGGGAACCAGGCGCCGACGTCGACGACGCCGAGGACGTCGACGAGGAACTCCGACAGCTCGTACACCGGCGGCGCCGGCCTCGACGGCGCGCACCAGGCCCGGGTCGCCGCTGCGCCGCGCGACGAGACGGTGCTGCTGGCGGACCGACCCGGCGCACGAACCGGACGGGACGACGACCGCGTCGTGGGAACCGTCGAAGGCGTCGAGGTGGTTGCGCAGCAGCGGTACGGCCTCGTCGAGGTAGCCGGTGTTGACCATCGGCTGCCCGCAGCACGTCTGGCCGGGAGGGAAGTCGACGTCGACGCCGAGGCGACGCAGCAGCGTCACGACGGCCTTCCCGGTGTCGGGGAAGAGGGCGTCGTTGAGGCACGTGACGAGCAGGCCGACCCGCAAGGGCGTTCTCCGTCCGGGCAGGAGGTGGTGGTGGGTCCCGGTGCGCCGTCGACGGTAGGCGCCACCGGCGCGGAGCGCTCCCGGTGAGGACGCGACCGCATCCGGCGTCGATCACGTGTCGAGCAGCTCGCCGGGACGAACAGCTCCTCGACCGAGCGTCGTCGCGGCGACAGGCCCTGCTCGGCGAAGTAGCGCAGGAAGGTGTCGAGGGCCGTGTGGTTGGCGGCGACGCCGTAGGGCCACCAGTCGGCGCCCATGAGCTCGCGGTTGCGGGTCACCAAAGGCGTCATCCACGGCGTCGTGAACGTCATGTGCTGCTCGGACCCGCCGGCGCGGTAGCGGTCGAGGGCGTCGTCCTTGGCCGCGAGGAACGCGTCGTAGAGCGCCCGGGCGAGGTCGGGGCGCCCGGCGAGCACCTCGCGGCGCACCACGACCGTGTGCATGATCGGGAAGATGCCGGTGCGGGCGAACCAGGCGCGCTCGACGGGCTCGTGGTCGGCGAAGAGCCGCGCGACGCGCGGGGAGCCGCGCAGCAGTGCCTGCGGGTGCGTGCCGAGATCAGCGCGTCGATCTCGCCCGCCTCGAGCATCGCGCCCAGCGTCGTGCCCTCGGGCGCGTGGGTGACCTCGACGCCGTCGGGGTGCGGCTGGGCGACGAAGTCGAACGGCGGCAGCGGCACGTCGCTGCCGCCGATGACCCAGCGGCACGACTCGGGGACGAAGCCGAAGTCGTCGGCGAGGACACCCTTGGGCCAGACGCCGCCGTCGTGGCCGTAGAGGGCGAGCTCGCCGATCCGGCGCCCGTCGAGGTCCTCCGGGCGCTCGATCCCGGAGGCCGGGTTCACGTAGATCGCCGAGTGCCGGAAGGAGCGCGCGAGGAAGACCGGCAGGGCCACGAACGGCGGGTCGGGCCGGTCGAGGGTGCGCAGGTAGTAGGTCAGGCCGAGCTCGGCGACGTCGTAGGCGTGGTCGCGCAGGAGTGCCGCGAAGATGTCGGAGACGATCGGCGCGGTCGAGAAGCGCGCGTCGGCGCCGTCGATCGTGACGCGCCCGTCGTGCAGGGCGGCCATGTGGTCGTAGGCGAGCGTGGCGACGTGCAGGGTCGGGCGGCTCATCGGGTCCCCCAGTTTCCGTGAATGGACGTTCACGATGGTGCGCCTGTCGCCGAGCCCCGTCAAGGCGAACGTTCATTCACGGAATGTGCGAGGATGGTCCCGTGCCCCGCCTGACCGAGCAGCGCCGCGAGGCCCGGCGCGCCGAGATCGTGGCCGCCGCCCGGCGCTGCTTCGCGCGCGACGGCTTCCACGCGACGTCGATGCCGGCGATCGCGGCGGAGGCGGGTCTCTCGGCCGGCGCGTTCTACCGCCACTTCGCGGGCAAGGACGACGTCGTCGTCGCCGTCGCCGCGCAGGCGTTCGCCACGCTCTTCGAGCCGGTCGAGCGGCTGCTCGCCGAGGACGCGGCCCCGGGCGCGGCGGAGCTGGTCGCCGCCGCGATCGCGCCCACCACGGCCATCGCGACCGCCGACGACGTCCCGGTGGCGGAGCTGCTGCGCTGCGGGGTCGAGGCGTGGGCCGAGCTGCTGCACCACGACGACGTCCGGGTACGCGCGCAGGCGGGCTTCGACCGGGCGCGCGGCCACGTCGCCGAGGTGCTGCGCCGCGGCCAGGCGGCGGGGACCGTGCGCGGCGACCTCGACGCCGACGACGGCGCCCGGGTGCTCGTGGCGCTGCTGCACGGGTTCGTCGTGCAGCGCGTCGCCCTCGGCCTCGACGACGTCGATGGCTTCCTCACGGCGGTCGGGGTGCTGCTGCGACCCGCCTGAGCACTACCCCGCCGCGGGCCAGCGCACCGCCAGCCGGGCACCGCCGTCGGGCGCGGCGCCGGCCCGGACACGCCCGCCCCGGCCCTCGACGAGCCGGGCGACGAGGGCGAGCCCGAGACCGGAGCCCGTCCCCGGCACCCCGTCGAGCCGGGTGAACCGGTCGAACACGCGCTCGCGCTCGTCGGGCGGGATCCCCGGGCCGTCGTCGTCGACGAGCAGCCGGGCCCAGCGCCCCGCCGGGACGACCGAGACGTGGACGACCGAACGGGCGTGGCGGCGGGCGTTGGCGAGCAGGTTGTCGAGGACGAGGCCGACCTCGACCGGCGAGGCCGCCGCGTGCACCGTGACCGGCGCCCACACGGTGGCCACGACGCGGTCGTCGTCGCCGGAGCGCTCGAGGGCGGCGGCGACGGCCTCGCCGAGGTCGACCGCGCTCGCCTCCGTCCGCGACCCGCCGTCGGCCCGCGCCAGCGCGAGCAGGTCGGCGACGACCTCGAGAGGCGCCGCGCGTCGTGGGCGACGGCCCGCCACGTCTCGCGCTCCTGCTCGGAGGACGCCGGGTCGGGGTGGGCGACGGCCACGTCGGCCTGCGCGCGCAGCGACGCGATCGGCGAGCGCAGCTCGTGCGCGGCGTCGTCGGCGAAGCGCCGCAGCCGCTCGACGGCGTCGTCGCGGCGGGCGAGCAGGGCGTTGAGGTCGTCGGCGAGGGCGGCGAGCTCGTCGCGGGCAGCAGGGACCGGGAGACGGTCGCCCTCCTCGAGCCGTGCGGCCGCGAGCCGGAGCCGGTCGACGGGACGCAGCGCGGCGCGGGTCGCGAACCAGGCGGCCAGCGTCGTCGCGCCGACGGCGACGACGAGGGCGGGGACGAACCAGACGCCCGCGCCGACGACGAGGGCGAGCACCCCGAGCAGGTCGCGCCCGGCCAGCACCAGCCGCGGCGAGCCGTCGGGCAGCGTCACCGGGACGGCCACCCAGCGCCGTGCGCCCTCGGCGTCGGGCACGGTGACGGCCTCGCCCGCGGCCAGGGCCCGGACGTCGTCGGGTGACAGGCGCAGGGGCCCTCGACCGTCGGCCGCTCCGCCCGCGACGTCGGTCACCCGGACCGCGGGCGGGACGATCCCCACCACGACGGCGGGCCCCGCGGTGGCGGCGCGCTCGCGCAGCTCGTCGTCGCCGACCGCGAGCACGGTGCTGACGAGCAGGCCCGCCGCGAGGCGCGCGAGCGCGAGCAGCGCCACGGCGGCGACCACGGCGACCACGAGCGTGATCCGCGTCCGCAGGCCCCGCCGGGCCCACCAGGCCGCCACCGTCGTCACCGCGGCGGCGGAGGGACGAGCCGGTACCCGCGGCCGCGTTCGGTGACGACCAGCCCGCCCGCCCCGACGGCGGCCAGCTTGCGTCGCAGGTAGCCGACGTAGACCTCGACGACGTTGCGCGCGGCCGCGCCGTCGCCCCAGACGCGCTCGAGGAGCTCGTCCTTCTCCAGGACCGCGCCGGGACGGGAGGCCAGCGCGTGCAGGACCGCGAGCTCGCGGTTCGACAGGCCGACCTCGCGCCCCTCCCAGACGCGGTGCCCGCGCCCGGGTCGAGGGTCAGCGGCCCGACGACCACCCGCGCCGTCGCCGGCCCGCGGCGGCGCAGCAGCGCCCGGAGCTGGGCGACGAGCACCACGAACGAGAACGGCTTGACCACGTACCCGTCGGCGCCCAGGTCGAGGCCGTCGGCCTGGTCGACCTCGCCGTCCTTCGCCGAGAGCAGCAGCACCGGGGTCTCGACGCCGTCGGCGCGCAGCCGCTCGAGCACCCGGTAGCCCGACAGCCCGGGCAGGATCACGTCGAGCACCACCGCGTCGAACGCGCCGGTCGCGGCCTGCGCCAGGCCGGACGGGCCGTCGGCCACGGCGACGACGTCCATCCCCTCGGCGCCCAGGCCGCGGACGAGGGCCGCGCGCACCCCCGGTTCGTCGTCGACGACCAGGACCCGCGGCACGGACGCGACGGTAGTCGCGGCGACGCTGTGAGGGTCTCAGCGTCGCGCGGTGACGATGGAGCCATGAGCAGCAGGCGGGTCCGGGTCGGCGGGGGAGCGGCAGCCGTGGTGCTGGCCGCCGCGGTGACGATCGGGGTCGTCGCGGCCCCCGGCGCGACGGCCGCCCCACCACTGCCCCCGGTGAGCCCGGAGGACCTGGTCAGCTCGGTGATCACCGCGAACCCGGGTCCGCTGAACGGCACCGTCGAGCTCGACAACGCCCTGGGGCTGCCCGCGCTCCCCGGCGCGCCGCAGCTGGGCAACGGCACGTCGACGGTCCGCGTCTGGTCGGGCGGCGACGGCCGCGGCCGCGTCGCGCTCCCCAGCCCCGACGGCGAGCGGACGCTGGTGTCCGACGGCCCGACCCGGTGGGCCTACGACTCCAGCGACCGCACCGCGACCCGCGCGCCCGCCGGGAAGGGCGGTTCCGGGCCCGCACCCGACGACCAGCGCGGACCGGCGGGCGTCGACCCCCGGACCGACCCCGCCGGCGCCGCCCGCACCCTCGTCGACCGGCTGCGCAAGACCAGCACGGTCGCCGTCGACGGCACCGCCGAGGTCGCCGGGCGGCCCGCCTACCAGCTCGTCCTCACCCCGAAGCCGACCGAGCGCACGCTGCTGCGGGAGGTCCGCGTCGCCGTCGACAGCGAGCAGCGGCTGCCCCTGGAGCTGACCGTGCTCTCCACCGGCGCGCCCGAACCGGCCCTGCGGTCGCGTTCACCGACGTCACCTTCGGCCCGCAGGACCCGTCGCTGTTCACCTTCACCCCGCCGCCGGGCACCACGGTGAAGGACGCCCCGCAGCAGGGCGAGCGGCGCGACCGCCCCGGCCGGCCCGACGGGGCGCGCCCCACCGTCGTCGGCGACGGGTGGGACACCGTGATCGTGGCGCAGCGCCCCGCGCAGCAGCAGCGGCAGCCGGGCGAGGAGCAGCAGCCGGGCGAGGAGCAGCGCTCCAGCCCCGACCTCTCCCAGCTCGGCGCGCCGGTCAGCGGCCCGTGGGGCCGGGGCCGGCTGATCACCACCGCGGTGGCGTCGGCGATCGTCACCGACGACGGCCGGGTCGCCGCCGGGGCCGTGCCCGAGCAGGTGCTCACCGAGGCGCTGGGCCGGTGACGGGCGCGCTGACCGACGCCGAGCCCGCGAGCCCGGCGGTGGCCGCCGCACCCGTCGCCGCGCGGGTCCGCGGCCTGCGCAAGACCTTCGGGCGCGTCGTCGCCGTCGACGGCGTCGACCTCGACCTCCCCGCCGGCTCGGTGTTCGGCATGCTCGGCCCCACCGGCTCGGGCAAGACGACCCTGATCCGGATGCTGCTCGGGCTCACCCGGCCCACCGCGGGCACCGTCGAGCTCCTGGGCCGGACCAGTGACGCGGGCGACCTCGCCGCCGCCCTGCCCGACGTCGGCGCCCTGGTCGAGGGCCCCGGCTTCCACGCCTTCCTCTCCGGGCGCGACAACCTGCTGCGGGCGGCCGCGACCGAGCCGCGCCTCGACGGCGACCTCGCGGCCCCGGTCGACGCGGCGCTCGAGCGGGTCGGGCTGGCCGACGCCGCCCGCCGCCGCTACCGCGGCTACTCGCTCGGGATGAAGCAGCGCCTCGGCCTGGCCGCCGCCCTGCTCGTGCCGCGGCGGCTGGTCGTGCTCGACGAACCGACCAACGGCCTCGACCCGGCGGGCACCCGCGACGTCCGCCGGGTGATCGCCGAGCTGCACGCGGAGGGCACGACGGTGCTGCTCTCGTCGCACCTGCTCGCCGAGGTCGAGGCGGTCTGCACCCACGTCGCCGTCCTGCGGGCGGGCGAGCTGCTGGTGACCGGGGAGCTCGCCGCGCTGCTCGACCAGGGCGAGGGCCTGCTGGTCACCGTCGACGACCCGGACGCGGCGGTGGCCGCGCTGCGCGCCGCCGGGGCGGCCGCCCACCACGGCGGTGACGGCGGCGTGGTGGTCCCGACGACGGTGCTCTCGCCGCCCGAGGTGGTGGCCGCCCTCGTCGGGGCCGGGGTCGGCGTCTGGGAGGTCGCGCGCCGCCGGGCCCACCTCGAGGAACTGTTCGCCCGTCTCACCGAGGAGGACCGATGACGGCCGCGACCCGCACGTCGGCACCGCTCCAGCGGCTGGTCGGCGCCGAGCTGCGCTGGGTGCTGCGCCGGCCGCGGACGCTGGTCGTCCTCGGGCTGCTCGCCCTGGTCCCGGTGGCCGTGGCGATCGGGATCGTCGCCGCGGGCGGGCCGCCCTCCGGTCGCGGGCCCGGGCTGGTCGCGCAGGTCGCGGGCAACGGGCTGGTGCTGCCGGTGGTCGCGCTGTCGCTGTCGCTGACCCTGCTGCTGCCCCTCGCGGTGGCGAGCGCGGGCGCCGACGCGATCGCGGGCGAGGCGGCCTCGGGGACGCTGCGGGGACTGCTCCTCGCCCGGTCGGGCGCCTGCGGCTCGTGGTGACGAAGGCGGCGGGGGTGGCGACGGTCGCGGTCCTCGCCGTGGCCGTCATCGCGGTCGTGGGGGTGCTCGCCGGGCTCGTCGTGGTCGGCGGCGGGCAGATGGTCACGCTCTCGGGCACGACGCTCGGCGTGGGTGAGGCGCTCGGCCGGGTCGCGCTCGCCGCGGTCTGGGTGGTGGGCCAGCTGCTCGCGGTCGGCGCGGTCGCGCTCGCGATCTCCACCTCACCGAGCACCCGCTGGTCGTGCTCGCCTGCGTGCTCGGCGGGCTCATCGTGTTCGGGGTGCTCGGTGCGATCCCGTCGCTCGAGTGGCTGCAGCCGCTGCTGCTGACCTCGGGGTGGGGCGCGGGCGCCGACGTGCTGCGGGATCCGCTGCCCCTCGACGGGCTCGGGTCGTCGACGGTGCGCGCGGCGGTCTACGCCGTCCTCGGCGTGGCGGTGACCGCCTGGCGGATGCGCCGCCGCGACGCGTGAGGCTCAGCGCGGCGGCAGGGGCCCGGTCCCGCCGACCGAGCGGGCGGTGGGGCCGACCACCAGGTCGGTCGCGGTGACCGTGCCCGGCGTGTCGATGTCGGTGCTGCGGTAGAGGCCCATCTTGAGGTAGGCCCCGCGCGTGATCATCGTGCCCTCGGCCGGACGCCAGTCGGTGACGCCGGTCGGCCGGCCGTCGCGCCACACCGTGACCGCCCCGCGCCCCGGCGTGCGGGAGAAGACGATGCGCATCACGAGGTCGACGCGCTGGCCGGGCGCGACCGGGCTGATCGCCTTCATGTCCGTGCCACCGGCGACCATCATCAGCTGGCCCTGGGTGACCTGGAGCGCGATCCGCGGCGAGCCGTCGGGCGAGTCGTGGTGCCACTGCAGGATCAGCTGCCAGCCGTCGGTCGTGGTGGGGAAGCCCCGGTCGAGGACCGCGCTGTAGCGCACCCACTGCACGTCGCCCTCGGTCGGCCGCGTGCCGGGCCCCTCGGGGAGGACCTCGGCGCGCTTGCCGCCGGGACCGAGGGTGAAGCGCCACGCCTGGCGACCCGGCTCGTCGGGGTTCGGCACGATCTGGGGGAGGGGGCCGCGCTCGACCAGGCCCTCGTTGCCGCTGTTCTCGAACACCTGCTCGAGGTCGGTGACCTTGAGCATGTCGAACTGCGCGTCGACGAGGCCGAGCAGGGGCGAGGGCTCGGGTGCCGGGCTGGGCGCGGGAGCCGGGCGCGCCGGGGCCGGCGCGGCGGGCGAGGTGTCGTCGCCGCTGGTGGCGACGAGTGCGGCCACGCCCGCGACGAGCACGAGCACCAGCGCCGCGGCGAGGGCCAGGACGGCCCGACGTCGGCCCTCAGGCCCCGGTGGGCGCCGCGCTCCGAGCGTCGCGCGTCGTCGTCGTGCCGTCGCGTCGCGATGCTCCCGGTGTCGTCGTGCTCCTGCGTCACGCGATCAGCCTCGCACCCCGGGTGAACGGAGGCTCAGCGGGGCAGGTCGCCGGTCCCGCCGACCGAGCGGGCGCTCGGCCCGATCTTGAGGTCGGTGACGGTGACCGACCCCGGTTGCGTGATGGCGGTGCTGCGGTAGAGGCCCATCTTCAGGTAGGCCGAGCGGGTGCTCATCGTCCCGTCCGGCGGGTGCCAGCCGGTGACGCCGGTGGGCTCCCCGTCGCGCCACACGGTCACCGTGCCGCGGGTCGGATCCTGGTCGAAGGCCACGCGCATGACGAGGTCGACGCGCTGGCCGGGCGACACCGGCCCGATCGCCTTCATGTCGGTGCCCTCGCTGACCATCATCAACTGGCCCTTGGTCACCTGGAGGGCCAGCGGCGGCGACCCGGTCGGCGAGTCGTGGTGCCACTGCAGGATCAGCTGCCACTCGTCGGTGGTCGTCGGGAAGGCGTCGTCGAGGACGGCCGAGTAGCGGACCCACTGGACGTCGCCGTCGGTCGGCTCGGTGCCCCGTCCCTGCGGCAGCACCTCGCTGCGCTTGCCGCCCGCGCCGAGCGAGAAGCGCCAGGCGGAGCGGCCTGGCTCGTCGGGGTTGGCCACCACGCGCGGCAGGCGCCCGTTCTCGACGAGGCCGGAGCGCCCGTTGTTGTCGAACTTGTCGACGAAGTCGCCCGTCCCGGCGTCGAACAGGGCGTCGCGCAGCCCGGCGACCGCGTCGAGGGGCGCGCGGGGGAGCGGCACGGCGGGCAGCGACGGCACGGCCGGCAGGCGGGGCGCGGCCGCGCGGGTGCGGGGCGCGGGCGGCGCGGTGACCGCGGGCGCGGCGATGACGGGCGCGACCCCGGCGGGCAGCTCGTCCGACGACGCGACCGTCCGCTCGCCGTGGGTGGAGGTCACCACGGCCGTGCCGCCGGCACCGATCCCGAGCGCGGCGACGACCGCCGCGACGACCCCGCCCGGCAGCCGGCGGGGTGCCGCGCGACGGTGGCGCGCCGCGACGTGCCTGCCGGACCGACGGGCCACCCGACTCCTCCGATGCGACTCGTGCGTGAGCGTCGCGGAGATCGTCCCGCGCCCACGGGCACGGTTCTCCACCCGATCGAGTGGTTCACCGGTCACGGTGCGCGAGAGGGCTCGGCGGTGCCCACGGCGCGCCGAGAGGTCGATCGCGTCGCGTCCGGTTTCGTCGCGGACCTGCGCTGGGGACACCCGGCCGGTACCACTCCCGGTTCACCTCACGAGCTGGTTCACACGCCGTGCGAACGAGGGTGACCGCCTGTGTTCTTCCACGTCCCGCGCCTGCTCAACGAGATCGAGACCGACGAGCCCGACCCCGCCGCCGCGAACGCGCTCCAGGAGGGGCTCGGCGGTCAGTTCGGCGAGATGCGCACGATGATGCAGTACCTGTTCCAGAGCTTCAATTTCCGCGGGCCGACCGCGAAGCCGGTCCGCGACCTGCTCTACGGCGTCGGCACCGAGGAGATCAGCCACGTCGAGCTCATCGCGTCGACCATCGCCCAGCTCACCGACGGGTCGGCCCGCTACCAGGGCAACCCGACGCCCGCCGACCTCGACGAGCCGGCCGCGGGCGGCGCGACGCCGCTGGGCATGGCGCTCGACCACGGCAACATCCACCACTACCTCGTGGGCGCCCAGGGCGCGCTGCCCGTCGACGCCGCAGGCAACCCGTGGTCGGGGTCGTACGTCTACAACAGCGGCAACCTGCCGCTGAACCTGCTGTACAACCTGATGCTCGAGTCGACGGGCCGGCTGCAGAAGTGCCGGATCTACCAGATGACGGCCAACAAGACGGCGCGCTCGACCGTCGCCTACCTGATCGTGCGCGACCAGGCGCACGAGAACGCCTACGCCAAGGCGCTCGAGAGCCTCGGCGTGGAGTGGAACAAGCTGCTGCCCATCCCCAAGACCAACGCCGAGCAGTTCCCGAGGTCAAGAAGCTGATCGACCAGGGCGTGCTGAACAAGCACTACACGTTCAACCTCGACCAGCTCTCCGAGGCGGGCCGCATCCTGCAGGGCAACTCGCCGGGCGACGACGGCGGCGCGCGGATGCAGACCGAGCAGGCCCCCCAGGGCGTGCCGTTCCCGGGCATCGCGGTCGAGCGTCCCGAGGAGTTCGGGCCCGGGCTCGACCCGGAGCTGATGGCGCTGGTGCAGGCCACCGCCGAGATGGAGATGGAGGAGACCGTGGCGCCGCAGTGGGGCGCGGTCGGCTGAGCCGTCGGCCCGTGCCGGGGCGATCGGCCCCGGCACGGGCGGTGGTCCGGCCCGCGGCAGGCGGGGCGAGGTCTGCGCCCTCCTCGCGCAGCAGGCGCCGCTTCTCCTCGGCGCCGAAGAGGTACTGCCGGTGGCGCCGTCGGCGCGCACCACCCGGTGGCACGGGACGAGCAGGGGCACCGGGTTCGTCGCGAGCACCGTGCCCGCGGCCCGCACCGCCGCCGGGCTCCCGGCCTCGCGCGCGACCCAGCCGTACGGGCGGGTCTGCCCCGGAGGGATGCGGGCGGTGGCGCCGAGCACGGCGCGCGCGAACGGCGAGAGCCCGCCGAGGTCGACCGGCGGCCCGCCTGCCGTGGCGTGGCCCGCGAGCGCCGGGTGCAGGCCGGGCACCGTCAGGGTGCGCGGCCGCACGGGGCGAGCGAAGCGCTCGCGGTAGGCGGCGAGGAACGCGTCCGGGTCGTCGCCCGTGGACGCGGCGGTGCGGACGTAGCGCACCCCGTCGGCACCGACGACGACGTAGACCTCGCCGAGGGCGCTGGGTGCGGCGAGCCAGCCGTCGACGACGCGGTCGGTCAGCGTCGCCGGGGCGTCCTCGGCGAGGGCGGACAGGGCGTCGAGCAGGGGATCGGACATTTCTCAGCCCTCCAACGAGGCGGTCGCGCGGAGGGCGGCGAGCCCTCGCGAGATGTGGGAGCGGGCGGTGCCCGCGGCGCAGCCGAGGACGGCGGCGATCTCGTCGACCGGCAGGTCGACGACGTGGCGCAGCACCACCGCGGTGCGCTGGGCCTCGGGCAGGTCGGCGAGCAGGGCGGCGAGCCGGTCGCCGAGGGCGGCGTTCTCGACGACCTCCTCGACGCCCGGGCCGGCACTCGGGCGCTCGGGCGGCACGTCGACGCCGTCGGTCGCGGGGCGCCGTGCGGCGTCGCGGCGCTGGTTGCGGGCGAGGTTCACCACGATCGTCAGCAGCCACGGGCGCAGCGCCAGCCCGCGGATCCGCTCGGCGTCGTAGCCGCGCAGCGCGCGGTAGGCGCGCAGGAACGCCTCGGCGGCGAGGTCCTCGGCGTCGGCGTGCGCGGCGCGGTCGAGGCTGCGCCGGGCCACGGCGTGCACCACGTCGGCGTGCTCGGTGACGAGCGCGGCGAAGCCGGAGTCGAGGTCGTCGACGAGCGCGGCGTGCAGCCGCGTGTCGTCGGGTGGGGTCACCGGGTCCAGCACGTCCGGGAGAACACCACGCCCGCCCGCGTCGTTGCAGCGGGGCCGGTTTCGTCAAGACCGCGTGCCCGGCGCTCGGGCAGGGTCACGGGCATGAGCACCCCGCAGCCGCCTCCGTCGTGCGGCGCATCGTCGCGAACCTGCCGGTGGCCGAGCCCGCCCTCGACGCCCCGTTCTGGGTCGGCGTCCTCGGGATGAGCACGCCGATGGACCAGGGCTGGGTCGTCAACCACTCCGCCGACGGCGGCCAGGTGCAGTGGATCTCGCGCGACGCGAGCGCGCCGGTCGACAGCGCCGTGTCGGTGGAGGTCGCCTCGGTCGCGGCCCTCGAGGCCGTCCACGAGCAGGTGGTCGCGGCCGGCTGGGAGATCGTCCACCCGCTGACCGACGAGCCCTGGGGCGTGCGCCGCTTCTTCCTACGCACGCCCGGCGGCGTCGTCGTCAACGTGCTCGCGCACCCCTGAGCGGGGAACACCGCGACCCCTGCCGGCCGTTGGACCCGGTATGACCACCACCGAGAGCACCGGCCTGGTCGAGGCGTGGGCGGCGTGGCACGCCGAGCGCGAGCGGGTCCTCTCCGAGCCCCACGGGTGGCTCAGCCTCGCGGGGCTGCACTGGCTCGACGGCGAGGCCCGCGCGTACCCCGAGCTGCCCGGGACCTGGCGCGCGACCGGCGACGGCGCCGTCGAGATCGAGGTCGCGCCCGGCGACGACGTCCGCGTCGACGGCGCCCTGGCCTACGGGACGGTGCGGGTCGAGCCGGTCGACGGCGCGCCCGGTGAGCTCGTGGCCGTCGGTGAGCGCCGCGTCGAGGTCCTGCGCCGCGAGCACCACCTCGCGCTGCGGGTGCGCGACCCCGAGGCACCGGCACGCCACGCGTTCACGGGGGTGCCGGCCTTCGCCGTCGACGAGCGCTGGGTCGTCGAGGGGCACTACGCGCCCGAGGCCCCGCGCCGGATCGACGTCGACACCGTCGTCGACGGGCTGGGGTACCACCCGACGGCCGTCGGCACGGTGACCTTCGAGCTCGACGGCGCGCCGCAGCGGCTCGTCGCCCTCGACGACCCCGAGGGGCTCAAGCTGCACTTCCGCGACGCCACGTCGGGCACCAGCACCTACGGCGGCGGTCGCATCCTGCGCACCGGTCGCCCCGACGCGCAGGGCCGGGTCCGGATCGACCTCAACCGCACCGTGAACCTCCCGTGCGCGTTCTCGACGTTCGCCACCTGCCCGCTGCCGCCGGCGGGCAACGCGGTCACCGTCGCGGTCGAGGCGGGGAGAGGCTGCCGCGCGAGGCGCACCGATGAGGTAGCAATGGCGCCGTGCGCACCTTGATCACGGGAGCCAGCTCCGGGCTGGGCGAAGGCATGGCGCGGGCGTTCGCCGCCCGCGGGCACGCGCTGGCGCTCTGCGCACGGCGTGCCGACCGCCTCGACGAGCTGGCGGCCGAGCTCGACACGACCGTCGTGCCGCTCCCGCTCGACGTCACCGACCACGACGCGGTGTTCCGCGTGTTCCGGCAGGCCCGCGACGAGCTCGGCGGGCTCGACCGGGTCGTCGTCAACGCCGGGCTGGGCAAGGGCGCCCCGATCGGCACGGGGCGTGCCGACGCCAACGTGGCCACCGTGTCGACCAACCTGACGGCCGCGCTGGTGCAGTGCGAGGCCGCCATGGAGATCTTCCGGGCGGCGGGGGCCGGGCACCTGGTCGTCGTGTCCTCGGTTGCCGCCGACCGCGGGCTGCGTGGCTCGCAGACGGCCTACGCGGCGTCGAAGGCCGGGCTCTCGACGCTCGCCGAGGGCATCCGGGCCGACGTCGCCGGCACGGGGATCGACGTCACGACGCTCGCGCCGGGCTACATCGCGAGCGAGATGACCTCCCGCGCCGAGGGGCGCAGCCCCCTGCTCGTCGACAACGAGACCGGCGTGCGGGCGATGGTCGCGGCGATCGACGACCGCGTCGCCCACGCCTACGTGCCCGGCTGGCCGTGGGCCGTGCTCGGGCCCCTGCTCGGCGTGCTGCCGATGCCGATACTGCGACGACTGACCTGACGGGTCGGACTACCCTCGCGCCGTGTCCGCACTCAAGGAGCGTCTCCGCAGCGACCTGACCACCGCGATGAAGGCGCGCGACCAGCTCCGCGTCGCGACGCTGCGCAGGGTGCTGTCGGCGATCTCGGCCGAGGAGGCCGCCGGTGAGGCGCACCGCGACCTCACCGACGACGACGTGCTCACCGTCCTGGGACGCGAGACCAAGAAGCGCCGTGAGTCGGCGGAGGCGTTCGACGGTGCCGGGCGGGCCGAGCTCGCCGAGCGCGAGCGCGCCGAGAGCGCGGTGCTCGCGGAGTACCTGCCCGCGCAGCTCGGCGACGACGAGCTGGCGACGATCGTCGCCGCGGCGATCGCCGAGACCGGCGCCGCGGGCCCGAAGCAGATGGGCCAGGTGATGAAGGTGGTCCAGCCGCAGGTGACGGGACGGGCCGACGGGCGTCGCGTCTCGACGGAGGTCAAGCGCCAGCTGGCGTGAGCGGCCGGCCGCTCACCGGTGCCGCGCGGTCCAGCGGGGGTCGACGCCCGAGTGGTGCTCCTGCAGCAGCCGCAGCTTGCGCCGGGCGTCGGGGGTCAGACCGTCGAGTCGGTCGAGGATCTGCTGCAGCTCGGCGACCTCGCGGTCGAGGTCGGCCTGGGCGAGCGGCGTGGTGTCGGCGGACAACTACCGGACCTTCTTTCCGAATCGATTCCGTACGCCTCCGAGCCTACGCCTCACAGGGCGCGGACGAGCAGCACGGTGGCGAGGACCAGCCCGGCCACGGCGATGCCGACGCGCAGGACCCGCGGCGGCAGGCGCCGGGCGATGGCGGGCCCGACGGAGTTGCCGGCGAGGAGTCCGATCGTGAGGGGGACCGCGGCGCTCCAGGACACGTCGCCGACCAGGATGAAGCCGATCGCGGCGACGGCGTTCGACGCGCCCAGCAGCACGTTCTTCACGGCATTGACCCGCACCAGGGAGTCGGCCAGCAGCCGCGAGAGCAGCGCGAGCATCACCACGCCCGCCGCGGCGCCGAAGTAGCCGGAGTAGATCCCGATCGCCACGCAGCCCAGGCGCGCGCCCAGGCCCGGGGTCGTCGCGGGCGCGGTGGTGCTGGGCGGGCGCAGCAGCACCAGCGAGGCGCCCGCCACGAGGAACGGCACGATGAGCGCGAACGCGTCGGGCGGCGTGACGAGCACGAGCGCGGCGCCGATCACCCCGCCCAGCACGGTCAGCGGGAGCAGCCGCAGCACCCGGTCGCGCTGCCCGCGCAGCTCCGGGCGCGAGCCCAGGATCGAGCCGGTGCTCGCGACGGCGAGGGCGATGGTGTTGGTCTGGTTGGCCACGGTCGGGGGCAGCCCGGCGGCGAGCAGCGCCGGGTAGGAGAACAGCGACGCCAGGCCCGCCATCGACCCGGTGAGCCCGGCCCCGATGCCGGCGACGACGAGCAGCGCGGCGGTCACGCAGGGGATCCGAGCACAGACCGTCCGCGCCGGGAGGACACTGGGCGGTGATGAACCCGATCCTCGACGTGGCGATCCGCGACGACGGCATCCGGCTCGGCCAGTTCCTCAAGCTCGCCGGGCTCGCCGAGCACGGCGCGGCGGCCAAGGAGCTGCTCGAGGCGGGCGAGGTCACCGTGGGCGGCCGCACCGAGACCCGGCGCGGGCGGCAGCTGGCGGGGGCGACGTCGTCGCCGTCGGCGGGGCGCGGGCCCGGGTCGTCGCCCCGAGCCCGTAGCCGGGCGCTCAGGCGCTGCGGGTGCGGCCGCCGAGGTACCAGACGGGGCCGCTGACGAACCAGATCACCGTGACCAGCCCGAGCGTCCCGAACCACTAGATCAGGGCGGTCGCCCCCGGTCCGCCGACGAGCACGACCAGGCCCAGCGCGGCCGCGGCGATCGCCGCCGCGACCAGCCACCGGCCGAACTGGCGCCACTCGTGGCGTGCCCGCTCCGGGCCGTCCTTGGGCGTGGGGACCGGCGCGGGCCCGCCGCTCCACCGGTGCGCGGCGCGGACGTCGGCCCACCGCACGATCCGCGGGCCGAAGGCGACCGAGAAGCCGATGTAGAGGGCGGCCAGCCCGTGGGCGGCGCTCGGCGTCCCGCCGGTCCGCAGGTCGACGATCGCGGTGACGAGGATCGCGACGTCGACCACGACCGTCCCGGCGAGCAGCACGGCGCCGAGGCGGGGCCGTCGCAGCAGGTAGCGGGCGGCGAGCCCTGCGGCGATCAGCACCCAGAACAGGATCTCGCCGGCCACGACGGCGAGGAGGGCGGGGGAGCGCAGCAGGTCGGTCACGTCGTCGAGCGTGGCGCCCGCCGGCCGGTGCGCGCATCGGTCGCCCGTCGCCGACCGGGTCATCCTTTCGTCGCACCCGTCGTGCGACGGGTGCGGGCCGTTCGACGGACGCGGCGGGGTGCACCGGACGTGGTGGGATGGTCGGGTGCGCGATCTCGTGCCGAGGACGGCACCGCACCCCTGGTGGTGGGACGGCGGCCTCGCGGTGGTCTACGCGGGTGCCGCGGTGCTCACCGTGGGCTGGTGGCAGGTCACGCTGTTCACCGACGGCGCACCGCTCTCCGTCGGGGTGCGGCTCGCCGCGGCACTGGCGCTCTGCGTGCCCCTGCTGTGGCGGACCCGCCGCCCCGGGACGTCCCTGCTGCTCGCGACGCCCGCGATCGTGGTCGACGTCGTCGGGGGCGGGTCGCTGGGCGGCGTGTTCGTCCTCGCCGACCTGCTCTACTGCGCGGTGCTGCACGGCGACCGGCGGGTCAGCGAGCTGACCCGCCGGATGGCGGTCGTCGCGTGGCTCGCCGTCTCGGCGCTGTTCCTCGCCAGGATCGGCGACCTCGCCGCGGTCCTGCGCTCGGTGCTCTCGGCCGCCGCGCTGCTCGTCCTGCCGGTGATGTGGGCGAGCGAGGTGCGGCGCCCGGTGGAGGAGGCCGCCGCCGAGCGCGAGGCGGCGGCCCAGGCGGCCCGGATCGCCGACCTCGACCGTGACGCCGCCGTCGCCGACGAGCGGGCGCGCATCGCCCGCGACCTGCACGACAGCGTGGCCGGCCACCTCTCGGCGATCTCGTTGCAGTCCCAGGCCGCGCTGCGCGCCGACGGCGACGACCGCGCCACCCGCGACCGGGTGCTGACCGCGGTGCGCGAGAACAGCGTCCGTGCGCTCGGCGAGATGCGCGCCCTGATCGAGGTGCTGCGCACCGCCGACGACCCCGACGCGGCGCTGGAGACCGGGCCCGCGGTCGGGCTGGCCGGGCTGGCCGGGCTCGTCGACTCCGCGCGGGCGACCGGGCTCACGGTGCGCGCCGACACGCCGTCGGTCGGCGACCTCCCGCCCGCCGTCGACCTCACGGCCTACCGGATCCTCCAGGAGGCCCTGACCAACGCGAGCAGGCACGCGGAGGGGGCGGTGGTCGAGGTCGTCGTCGAGCGCCGCGACGGCACGCTCGTCCTCGACGTGGTCAACGACCGCGTGCCGGGCACCCCGCGGCCCGGGACCGGGACGGGGGTCGACGGGATGCGCATCCGCGCCGAGGCCGTCGGCGGCAGCGCGGCGGCGGGCCCCGACGCGGCACGCTGGCGGGTCCACGCCGTGCTGCCCCTGACCCCCGGGGCCCGTGGAGGCCGGGACGTGCGCGAGACGGTGGGCCGATGACGCTGCGGGTGCTGGTCGCCGACGACCACGACGCCGTCCGGACGGGACTCGTGATGATCCTCGACGCGGCCGAGGGCATGGAGGTGGTCGCCGAGGCGCGCGACGGCGACACCGCCGTGCGGCGCGCCCGCGACCTGCGCCCCGACGTCGTGCTCATGGACGTGCGGATGCCGGGCACCGACGGCATCGCCGCGACCGGCGTCCTCACCCGCGAGCGCGTGTGCGCGGTCCTGGTCCTCACCACCTTCGACCTCGACGAGTACGTGTTCGCGGCGCTGCGCGCGGGCGCCGCCGGGTTCCTGCTCAAGTCCGTCGACGCCGACCGCCTCGTCGACGCGGTCCGGCAGGTGGCGGCGGGCGAGGGCGTGCTCGCGCCCGGGGTGACCGCCCGGGTCATCGCCGCCGCGGTCGAGCCCGCGGTCGACCCGGCCGCGGGGGCGACCGGCCCCCTCGGCTCGACGCCCTGACCGTGCGCGAGCGCGAGGTGTTCGACCTGCTCGGCGAGGGCCTGTCCAACCAGGGCATCGGCGCGCGGCTGCACCTGTCGGAGGCGACGGTGAAGACGCACGTGTCGCGGGTGCTGGCGAAGCTCGACCTGCGTTCGCGGACCCAGGCCGCGATCGTCGCGCGGCAGTGGCCGCGGCGGCCCTGACGGGCGCGGTGGTGGGCCCGGGCCGAAGCCCGGGAGCCGACGTCCCGGCGGACCGGGTGGAACGACGAGGGGCCCCCGAGCCTCGGGTGTCGCCCCCGGAGAGAGGTCCGAGTCAGGGCTGATCCCAGCTTAGGCCCCGGTCCCCGCGGGTCGGTGGCGAGTCGCGTCGAGTGACCGAATCGTGACGCGACGTGCGGGGCCCGCCGCGGCGGGTGATCGTCATCCGGCTGCACTAGAGTCGTCGGCGCAGATCCCGACAGACGGGACACGCGGGTCCGACGCCGTACTCGTGCGGAGATCGGACGCGGCCGGGTGCGGTCGGGATGCGGGAGCGCATCGTGGGCGGAGACGAGAGGCGCGAGCGCCGGAGTCGGCGTGCGCCCCGCGTGGGCGCCACCGGGGCACGGTTCGCGCGCCGCCGAGCCCGGGAGGACGTCGCCCCACCGGTCGAGGTCGTCGCCGAGGAACCGCACGACGCGATGGTGGGCCGCACGGGCGCCCGGTTCGGCTCGCGGTCGCGTCGGGTACGACGCGACGCCGCGCGCATCGCCGCCGAGGACGCGGCCGCCCTGCCCCAGGTCACGCTCGCGCCGCCCGCGCCCGATCCCGAGCCCGACGACTCGCCGACCATCCGCATGCCCTGGTCGGCGCTCGCCGTCGAGGACACGCGCACCCGGGTCCGGCCCTACGTGCGGACGGGCGGGCGCACCCGGACCCGCGCCGACCGCGCCCTCGCCGTCGAGACGCTGGTGTCGATCCCGTCCCCGCGCCCGCCGATCGAGCACCCCGAGCACGTGGCCATCGACGGCGTCTGCGACGGCCCGCGGTCGGTCGCGGAGGTGGCGGCGCTGCTCGAGGTGCCCCTCGGGACGGCCCGCGTGCTCATCGACGACATGGCCGCCGCTGGCCTGCTGACGGTGCACGCCACGGCGGCCCGCGGTGGGGTGGCCCCGCCGCGCGCCATGCTCCAGCGGGTGCTCGACGGGCTGCACCGTCTGTAGAACACGGTGACGGCCCGCGGCGCGGCAGGATGGAGACATGGCCGCGCCCGGGACGATCCGACTCACCGGTTACGCGAAGGGCGGGGGCTGCGCCTGCAAGATCCCGCCGGGCGAGCTCGAGGACGTGGTGCGCGGGCTGCTGCCCTCGCCGTCGACGCCCCGCGAGGGCGAGCTCCTCGTCGGCCTCGACGACGGCGACGACGCGGCCGCGGTCCGCATCCGCGACGGCCTCGCGATCGTCGCGACGACCGACTTCTTCACCCCGTCGTCGACGACCCCTACGACTGGGGGCGCATCGCCGCGGCCAACGCGCTGTCCGACGTCTACGCGATGGGCGCCCGGCCCGTCGTCGCGCTGAACCTGCTGTGCTGGCCGCGCGACGTGCTGCCCTACGAGCTCGCCGCCGAGGTGCTGCGCGGCGGGCTCGCGGTCGCCGACCTCGCGGGGTGCCACGTCGCGGGCGGCCACTCGATCGACGACCCGGAGCCCAAGTACGGCATGGCCGTCACGGGCACCGCCGACCCCGCGGCCCTGATCCGCAACGACGCCGGCCGGGCGGGCGTGCCGCTCACGCTCACCAAGCCCCTCGGCCTGGGCGTGCTCAACAACCGGCACAAGGCCACCGGCGAGTCGTTCGACGCGGCGATCGCGGTGATGACGACGCTGAACGCCGAGGCGTCGCGCGCCGCCGTCGCCGCCGGAGTCCGCGCGGGGACCGACGTCACCGGCTTCGGGCTGCTCGGGCACGCCCACAAGCTCGCCCGCGCGTCCGGAGTCACCGCGGTGATCGACTCCGCGGCGGTCCCGCTGCTCGACGGGGCCCGCGAGGCCGTGCGCGACGGGTACGTGCCCGGCGGGTCGCGCCGCAACCTCGACTGGGTGCGCCCGTCCGCGTCGCTCGGGGTCGACGAGGAGGTGGCGCTGCTTCTAGCCGACGCCCAGACCTCCGGCGGCCTCCTGCTCGCCGGTGAGATCCCGGGGCACCCGGTGATCGGCGAGCTGGTCGCGCCGGAGCCCGGTGTGACGCTTCGCGTCATGTGAGCGCTGGTGCCCGTCATAGGGGGGACAACGCTCACAAGCGACGAAGGGCGCACCCGCAGGAGCCGATGACGATGCCGGACGGCGGATCGCTCGTCTCCTGGAGGCCGTTGCGCCCAGAGAGTGGGGCGGAGGGACCTCCCGACCTCTATCCGGAACATCCCGGGCTCGTCGTGGCGGTGGTCGACGCGAGGTCCGTGCTCGTCGACTGGGTCGAGCGCCGTCAGGTGGCCGACGAGGCGGTGTACGAGGTCGCCGACCTGACGACGATCGGTATCGAGGAGTACCGCCGGCTCACCGGAGAGGTCGTCGCCCGCGACCGCGCGGCGCGGCTCGGTCGGTCGAGCCGGGACCGCGGTTGCTCGCCGACCTCGCCCGTGCCGACGAGGCCGGCGACGACCGGCGCGCCGCGGTCCTGCGCCGTGCCGTCACGGCGATCTTCGCCGAGGTGACACGTGACGAGGTCGCCCGCTGGCGGGACGGGCCGGGCGGTGACGAGGTGCTCGCGGTGATCACCAGGAGGCCGCGAGGCTTCGCGTGCTCGCGGAGGAGGGCAGGGGCGTGCCGCCCGACGCGAGCGCGGTGCTCGCCGAGCACGTGCCCGAGCACGTGCCCGAGGGCGTCGCCGTCGGCGGGCGAGCGCCTGGCTGTCGGGGAGGAGGTCGCGGCGATCGTCGAGGAGGCGATCCGCGAGTTCGACGGCTCACCCACGGTGGACGAGGTCATGGCCCTCGTGCGTCCACGCGTGGGTAGGCGGGCCTACCTGCTCGACGTCATGCGCGAGGTGAGGCTCCGGCTCATGTGAGCGCTGCCGCCCGCTATCGGGGGGAACAGCGCTCACAGGCGACGTAGTCGCACCCGCAGGCGGCGGCGACCTCACGCGCCGCACGGCACGGCATCTCCTTCAGCTCGCGCCAGCCGAAGGAGAGCTGGCGACGTCCGCTGAGCTCCGCGGCGTTGGCCCGGCGCCGGTCGAGGACGTTCACCGACTCCTCGGCGTGGTAGCGACGCCCGTCGAGCCGGACGACGACCTCGCCGCGCGGTCCTCGGTAGAGCAGATCCTCCGCGCGGCTGTGGCCGTCGACGAGGACCGTCACCTGGCGGGCGACGGGCGGGAGGCGGTGCGGCTCCTCGACGGCGACGACCCACAGCGTCTCGAGGGCGGACGTCACCCCTTCCTCCGCGTAGCGCAGGGCGTCGAGCAGCGCAGACCGGTACCGCCGCGGTCGCCGCACCTCGAGCGCGGCCCTGACCGCCGCTGGCGTCAACGAGGTCACGGTCAGGCAGCGCAACAGGGTGCTCATCCCGGCTCGGGCGCTGTCCTCGGCGACGGCCAGGTCGACCGCCGTGTGCTCGCGCGACACGACCGGCGGGTCGCTTCCCGGCGCGACGATGTGATCGAACGCCCGTGAGCGATGCACCGAGACCCCGTCGATCCCGGCGGCGGACACGCCGTAGGGGCGCGTGACGTGAGTCGTGCCGTCGTCCTCGTCGTCCAGGAAGCCGTGGATGCGCCCCGCGGTGTCGTGGCTCAGCGCGCACGGCCAGTAGACCAGGACCGCCCTCCGCCGCAGTGCCGGCGGGGTCAGGGGTCCGGTGAACGTGGCGTACACGCCACCGCCCAACGCCGTCCAACGTCCGGCCGCGACGTGGGCCGCCAGCGTCTTGTCGGTCAGGCCCCGCGCGAGCGCCTGTTGTCGAGTGCTCAAGCCGTCCTGAGCCGCGAGCAGTGTCTGCCAGTCGTCGAATACGTCCATGCCCGGTTCGACGCACCAGCGGTGCCTTCGGCTCCATGTGAGCGCTGGTCCCCGTTATAGGGGGGAACAGCGCTCACATGGCGGCTTGCCGCCACAGATCCAATGCCGCCTCGCGGACCTCGTCGACCGGCACGTCGTGGGTGGCCGACTCCTCGTGGCCGCACCAGCCGTCGAGGACCCGCAGCCCGCAGACGCGGCAGCCGCCCTGCCACGACACGAGCACCCGGTGCCACACCCGCGTCAGCGGGGCGACGTCGGCGAGGTTGGCGTAGGTGAACACCGCGACCGTCGGCGTGCCGACCGCCGCCGCGAGGTGGCGTGGCCCCGAGTCGTTGCCGATCATCAGGCGAGCCCGTTCCAGCGTCCCGAGCAGCCCCGGCAGGTCGAGCTCGCCGACGACGCACTCCGGCTCCGTGCGCATCCCCGACACCACGCGCGCCACCCGGTCGGCCTCGCCCTCGCCGCCGACGACCACGATCCGGGCACCCTGGTCGGCCAGGTCCTGCGCGACGAGGCCGAGGCGCTCCTCGGGGTAGCAGCGGCGGGCGTCGGTGGCCCCCGGGTGGACGATCACGAGCGGCGCGTCGCCCGGCGGGACGACGGCGTGCGAGGCGGCGCGGTCGGCGTCGACGACGCTCAGGCGCGGTTCGACCCGCCGGGTCGGCGCGCCGACGGCGGCGGCCAGCTCGTTCCAGCGCACCGTGTCGTGCGGGTAGGGGGTGTAGGGCACCCAGCGGTCGGGGCGCGGCGCGCCCGGCGCGGCCGTCCCCGCGGTGACGCGGGCGCCCAGGCGCAGCAGGAGCTTGTTGGAGTTCCCCCGCCGCCGTGCATCTGGATCGCGAGGTCGTAGCCGTACGCCCGCTGCTCGGCGGCCCACACCTCGACCTCGGGCTCCGGCGCGTTGGGTCCGGCGCCGACGCGCACGCCCTCGACGCGCGGCACCCGCACCACCCGGTCGACCGGTGACGGCCGGCCGGCGAGCAGCGCCTCGTGGTGCGCCTGGCCGAGCAGGGTGATCTCGGCGTGCGGGTAGGCCGCCCGGACCGCCGCCAGCGCCGGCTCGGACACCACGAGGTCGCCGAGGCCGTTGGCCCGCAGCACGGCGACGCGCGCGACGTCGGGCACGACCGGGGCCGGGTCGCCCGGCAGGCCCAGCGCCGGCGGGTGGGACGACGTCGGCGCGGGGGAGTCGGGCACGGCGGCATGGTCGCAGCCGCGCCGCCGCACCGCGCGGTTAGCGTCGGGGCATGAGCGAGGGCGAGCAGCGCGCGGCGGTCGTGACCGGAGCGGCGAGCGGGATCGGGCGCGCGATCGTCGAGCGCCTCACCGGCGACGGGTGGTCGGTGCTCGGCGTCGACCTCGAGGCCGCCGACGACCTTCCGGACAGGGCGGTGCCGCTCGGCGCCGACCTCACCACCCGCGCGGGCAACCGGGCGGCCGTCGACACCGCGCTCGAGCGGTTCTCCGACTCGACATGATCGTTCCCAACGCGGGCTTCCAGCACGTCTCCCCGGTCGCCGACTTCGACGAGGACCGGTGGGACGCGCTCCTGCAGATCCTGCTGACCAGCCCGGTCCTGCTCGCGAAGTACGGCTGGGAGGCGCTGCGGGCGGCGCCCGACGGCGGGCGCTTCGTCGCCATCGCCTCGGCGCACGCCCTCGCCGCGAGCCCGTTCAAGGCCGGCTACGTCTCGACCAAGCACGGCGTCCTCGGCCTCGTGCGGACCCTGGCGCTCGAGGGCGCCCCCGACGGGTGACGGCGAGCGCCGTCTGTCCCGGCTACGTCCGCACCCCGCTGGTCGAGCGGCAGGTCGCCGACCAGGCCCGCGCGCACGGCATCGACGAGGAGCGGGTCCTCGAGGAGGTCATCCTCACGCCGCACGCCCTCAAGCGTCTGATCGAGCCGAGCGAGGTGGCCGACGTCGTCGCGTTCCTCGCCTCCCCGGCGGGCCGCGCGTTCACCGGCGCGCCGGTGACGATGGACATGGGCTGGACCGCGCGCTAGATCGGGCAGACTCGCCACCATGAACGCGCCGGACGGGGGCCCCGTCGCGCCCACGATCCGTGAGATCGCCGCCGAGCGGTGGCTCACCGCGCCGAACGTGCTCTCCCTGCTGCGCCTCGCGGGCGTCCCGGTGTTCCTGTGGCTGCTGCTCGGGCCCCGGGCCGACGGCTGGGCGCTGATCATCCTGATGCTCTCCGGGATCACCGACTGGCTCGACGGCAAGCTCGCCCGCTGGCTCGACCAGTACAGCCGCCTCGGCGAGGCACTCGACCCGCTCGCCGACCGGCTCTACACCTTCGCGCTGCTCGTGGCGTTCCTCGTCCGCGGCATCGTGCCGTGGTGGGTGGTCGCGCTGGTCGTGCTGCGCGACGTCGTGGTGACGGCCTGCCTGCCGCTGCTGCGTCGTCGCGGCTACGCGGCGTTCCCCGTGCTCTACCTCGGCAAGGCCGCGACGCTGAACCTGCTCTACGCGTTCCCGCTCCTGCTGCTCGCGCAGATGGACTGGCCGGGGGCCTCGCTCGCCCGCCCGTTCGCCTACGCGTTCACGGTCTGGGGGGTGGCCCTGCACCTGTGGTCGGGTGGGCTGTACGTCGTGCAGCTCGCCCGTACGCCGCGCCCGGGCGGACAGGTAGGCTCCCCGCGCCGGTGATCAGCTTCCCGGCGCGACGACCGACCCCGAGAAGGAGCCGCCCGGTGGTGCCCGACGGACTGCGCTACACCCGCGAGCACGAGTGGATCGTGCCGACCGACGGCGACCCCGCCGTCGTGCGGATCGGGATCCCCGACTCCGCCCAGGACCAGCTCGGCGACGTCGTCTTCGTGCAGCTGCCCGAGGTGGGCCTGCCCGTCAGCTCCGGCCAGACGGCCGCCGAGGTCGAGTCGACGAAGTCGGTCTCGGAGATCTACGCCCCGCTCGACGGCGAGGTGACGGCGGTGAACGAGGCCCTCGGCGACACGCCCGAGCTCATCAACTCCGACCCGTACGGCTCGGGCTGGATGATGGAGGTGCGTCTGGGCGACGCGAGCGCCGTCGAGGGGCTGCTCGACGCCGCCGGCTACCAGTCCGTCATCGACGAGTCCTGACGCTCTACGCCCCGTGACCTGGCGATGACGGTGCGTCGCCGACCGCCCGGTCGAGCGTCCCGCGTCGCGACGGGGAGTGGCCCTCGACCCGTCGAGGACGCGCGGTACCGTGACGCACACGCGGCGACGTCCGTCACCTCGCCTCGCCGCCCCCGAACGGCGGACGGGGGCGGCACGGCCACGACCAACGACGACCGACCAGACGGAGGAGCACGGTGAGCACAGGCGGTCCCCCGGTCCCCCCCGAGCGACAGGGTGAGACGACGTCGGTCTTCCGGGCCGACTTCCTGGCCGAGCCGGAGACGGAGCAGCGCGCGGGCCAGGAGCCCGGTGTCGACTCCCTCCCGGCCGGGTCGGCCCTGCTCGTCGTCAAGCGCGGCCCGAACGCGGGTTCGCGCTTCCTGCTCGACCGCGACACCACGAGCGCGGGCAGGCACCCCGACAGCGACATCTTCCTCGACGACGTGACCGTCTCGCGGCGGCACGCGGAGTTCCGCCGCGACGGCGCCGAGTTCGTCGTCGTCGACGTCGGCAGCCTCAACGGCACCTACGTGAACCGGGAGCCGGTCGACACCGCGGTCCTCGCCAACGGCGACGAGGTGCAGATCGGCAAGTTCCGGCTCGTGTTCCTCACCGGGCCCCGCGACGGGGGTCCGGCCGGGCACGGGTCGGGGCTGGAGTGACCGCGGCGGGCCTGCCTTCCGGAGGATCGGGCGCCTCGGCACTCTCGATCGGATCGGTGCTCGACGCACTGCGCGCCGACTTCCCCGAGATCACGATCTCGAAGATCCGGTTCCTGGAGTCCGAGGGTCTGATCAGCCCCTCCCGCACGCCCGCCGGCTACCGGCAGTTCTCCCACGCCGACGTGGAGCGCCTGCGGTTCGTGCTCTCCGCGCAGCGTGACCACTACCTGCCCCTCAAGGTCATCCGGGCCAAGCTCGAGGAGTTCGACAACGACCCGGAGGGCACCGAGCTCCGCGTCGACGACGGCGGCGGCTACCGCGCGGCGGCCACGGCCACCGCGACGCTCCCGGCCCCGCCCGCAGCGGCGGGCCCGGGGACCGGGCGGGCCCGGCGGCCCGGGTGGCCCCGGCGGTCCGGGTGGCCCCGGCGGTCCGACCTCCCCGACGCTGCACCGCGCCGGGGCGGCCCCGACCGGCGCGACCGCGGGCTGTCCGCGGTCACGGGTCCGGGCCGGTCTTCGGCGACGACCCCGAGGTGACCTCGGTCGAGGTCACGCCGGCGGCCGGCGGTCCGGTCCCGCGCGAGACGCTGCTCGCCGAGGACGGCGTCGACGAGAACCTCCTCACGGCTCTCGAGGCCCACGGCATCCTGCGCCCCGACGTCTCCGGGCGCTTCGAGGCCGAGGCGCCCGCGGTCGTGCGCACGGCGGCCGCGCTGGCGCGCCTCGGTGTCGAGCCGCGGCTGCTGCGCGGCGCGCGGGCGAGCGCCGACCGTGAGGTCGGCCTCCTGAACCAGTTGCTCACCCCGTCGCGCGCAGCCGTGCGCCCGAGTCGGCGCGGCGGGCCGAGGAGCTCTCCGCCGAGCTCGCCTCCCTCTCCGGGCGCCTCCACGCCCTGCTCGTCGGGGCCGGCCTCCGGGGCGAACTGCGCCGCTGACCGGTCGGCGAACCGGCGTCCTGAGGTGCGCGCGAGACCCTGGGGAGCGTGTAGCGTCTGGCGCGTCGGCAGGGGCGACGGGGCGACCGGTGGAACACCGGGCCTGCACGGTGAGGCGAGCCCCGCCCGCTCCGTTCCGCCCGCCGCCACGGCGCCGGGCACCAAGTGGAGGAGGCGAGCCGCATGAGCGAGATGCGAGTCGTGGGCGTTCGGGTCGAGCTTCCGGCCAACCAGCCCATCCTCCTCCTGCGGGAGGCCGACGGTGACCGGTACCTGCCGATCTGGATCGGGTCGGTCGAGGCGACGGCCATCGCGCTCGAGCAGCAGGGGGTCAAGCCGGCGCGCCCGCTGACCCACGACCTGCTCAAGGACGTCCTCGGTGCCCTGCAGCGGCGCCTGGAGCAGGTACGGATCATCGACCTGCAGGAGGGCACCTTCTACGCCGAGCTGGTGTTCGACGGCGACATCCGCGTGTCCGCCCGCCCGAGCGACTCGGTGGCGCTGGCCCTGCGGGTCGGGGTCCCGATCCACGCCGAGGAGGGCGTCCTCTCCGAGGCCGGGCTCGTCATCCCCGACGAGCAGGAGGACGAGGTCGAGAAGTTCCGCGAGTTCCTCGACTCCGTCTCGCCCGAGGACTTCCGGGGCGCCGACACCTAGATCCGGGAGCCGGTGCACACGGCGTGTCGCGCCCCGGCTAACCTGACCCTGAAGTCGAGGTCGAGGCTTGCCGCGCGTCGCGTTGACCCTGGTCCATGCCCCTCGTACCGTCGAACTCGAGACCGAGAAGCCCAGCACACGGACCGTGCGGGGTGACCTTCCGGCCGTCGCGCCCCGGCGCCGACCCCGGCGAGGCGGGAGAGGACCGGAGGCAGCGCGTGGCGAGTGGTGGTGATCGCGAGAGCGGCACGGATCGGGGTGCGCCGGAGCTGTTGCCCCTCGGTCCCGAGGGGGAGCAGGGCTCGCTGTTCGACGACGAGCTGTTCGCCGGCCATGCGGGCGACACGCCGGGCGGTGAGATCCTCGGTACCGCGGTCCCACCGCCTGCCAGGTCGTCGGGATCACCTACCGCCAGCTGGACTACTGGGCGCGCACGGGGCTCGTCGAGCCCACGGTCCGCTCGGCGACCGGATCGGGCACGCAGCGGCTGTACTCCTTCAAGGACCTCGCGGTGCTCAAGGTGGTCAAGAACCTCCTCGACGCGGGGGTCTCGCTGCAGAACATCCGGGTCGCCGTCGATCATCTTCGACGCCGGGGGATCCGCGACCTCGCCGGGATCACCCTGTTCAGCGACGGGACCACGGTCTACGAGTGCACCTCGCCCGAGGAGGTCGTCGACCTGCTGCAGGGCGGCCAGGGCGTGTTCGGCATCGCCGTCGGCGGCGCGATGCGCGAGATCAGCGGGACGATCGCCCGCTTCCCGGCCGAGCGTGCCGACGCCGCGTCGGTCGTCGCGGGCCCCGAGGACGAGCTCGCCCCGGCCCGCCGCAACCGGGGTGCGCGCTCCGCCGGATGACGCGAGCGGATCCCGACGACCGTCTCATCGTGGTCTGAACCACACCGATCACGGACCCGATGCGCTACCATCGGCGCCGTCGATCTTGGACACCGCGCGGGAGAGTCCTGCACACAGAAGCCTCTGGGCGCAGGCGCCGCAGGAGCAACTCCTCCCCGGAATCTCTCAGGCATCGAGTACCGCGCGGAGGAGACGACCTCTGGAAAGCGGTGGAGCCCCCGGGCACCACCCGCCGATGGTGCAAGCCGGCTGCGAGCCCGCAACCCGGTGAAGCTCTCAGGCGCTCGCGACGCAGCGGGCGGAGGCAGAGGGGAGGCCGCGTACGGCGACGCCGACGTCACCGTGCGTGCGAGGCCCCTGCCCGTCCGCCCTTGCCGAGGTGTTCCCCGTGGCCGACCGCCAGCACGACGCCCGCCGTTCCGTCCCGTCGCCGGGGCCGAACCCCGACTCCGCCCCGCTGGCCGCCCTCGAGCACGGCGTGCCGTTCACCGAGCGCCACATCGGCCCCGACGCCGACCAGCTCGCCCGCATGCTCGAGGTCGTCGGTGTCGGCTCGCTCGACGAGCTCGCCGACCGGGCGATGCCCACCTCGATCCGGTCCGACCCCGCCGACTGGACCGACGCGAGCCCCAGCACGCCGCCGTCGCCGGCGACCGAGCAGGAGGTGCTCGACGAGCTGACCGCCCTCGCGGCGTCGAACACCCCGCTCGTGCCGATGCTGGGCCTGGGCTACCACGGCACCGTCACCCCGCCGGTGATCCGCCGCAACGTCCTGGAGGACCCGGCCTGGTACACCGCCTACACGCCCTACCAGCCCGAGATCAGCCAGGGCCGGCTCGAGGCGCTGCTGAACTTCCAGACGATGGTCTGCGACCTCACCGGGCTCGACGTCGCCGGTGCCTCCATGCTCGACGAGTCCACCGCGGCCGTCGAGGCGATGCTGCTGCTGCGCCGGGCCGACAAGACGAAGACCGACCGCTTCCTCGTCGACGCCGACACGCTGCCGCAGACGATCGCCGTGCTGCGCACGCGCGCCGAGTCACTGGGCATCGGGATCGAACTGGTCGACGCGACCGCCGAGCTCCCCGCGGGCGACTTCTTCGGCCTCCTGCTCGCCGACCCCGGCGCGTCGGGCGCGCTGCGCGACCACCGGGCGGTCGTCGAGGCCGCGCACGAGCGCGGGGCGGCGGTCGTCGTCGCCGTCGACCTGCTCGCGGCCGCGATGGTGACCCCGCCCGGTGAGTACGGCGCCGACGTCGCGGTCGGGTCGACGCAGCGCTTCGGCGTGCCGCTGGGTTCGGCGGCCCCCACGCCGGCTTCCTCGCCGTACGCCAGCCGCTCGCACGCCAGCTGCCGGGCCGGCTCGTCGGCACCTCGATCGACGCCGACGGCAACCCCGCCCACCGGCTCGCCCTGCAGACCCGTGAGCAGCACATCCGCCGCGACAAGGCGACCTCGAACATCTGCACCAGCCAGGTGCTGCTCGCGGTGATCGCCTCGATGTACGCGGTGTTCCACGGCCCGACCGGCGTGCGCACGATCGCGCGTCGCACCCACCGTATGGCCGCCGTTCTCGCGGCGGGCCTCGTGAAGGGCGGCGTCGAGGTCGTCCACCGCGACTTCTTCGACACCGTCACCGTCCGCGTGCCGTCCGGTGCGGCCGCCGCGGTCGCCGCGTGCCGCGACGAGGGCATCCTCGTGCGCGAGGTCGACGCCGACCACGTCGGCGTCTCCTGCTCCGAGCAGACCACCCGCGAGCACCTGCGAGCGGTGTGGCGCGCGCTCGGTGTCGGAGAGCCGGGCGATGTCGACGACCTCGACGCCGCCACCCGCGACGCCGTGCCCGCCGACCGCGAGCGCACCAGCCCGTACCTGACCCACCCGGTCTTCCACCGCCACCGCAGCGAGACCAACCTGCTGCGCTACCTGCGCGAGCTCTCCGACCGCGACGTGGCGCTCGACCGCAGCATGATCCCGCTGGGCTCGTGCACGATGAAGCTCAACGCGACCGCCGAGATGGAGCCCATCACCTACCCGGGCTTCGCGAACCTGCACCCGTTCGCCCCGGCGTCCGACGCACCCGGGATGCTGCGGGTGATCGACGACCTCGAGCGCTGGCTGGTCCACCTCACCGGCTACCACGCGGTCTCGCTGCAGCCCAACGCCGGCTCGCAGGGTGAGCTCGCCGGGTTGCTCGCCATCCGCGCCTACCACCGCAGCCGCGGCGACCTCGGCCGCGACCTGTGCCTGATCCCGGCCTCCGCGCACGGCACCAACGCCGCGTCGGCGATCTCGGCCGGGATGCGCGTCAAGGTCGTCGGCACCACCGACCGCGGCGACGTCGACCGCGACGACCTCGAGCGGCTGATCGCCCAGCACCGCGACGAGGTCGCCGCGATCATGATCACGTACCCGTCGACCCACGGCGTGTACGAGCCGCACGTCCGCAAGGTGTGCGCCGCGGTGCACGATGCCGGCGGCCAGGTCTACGTCGACGGCGCCAACCTCAACGCGCTGGTCGGGCTCGCGCGCCCCGGGCGCTTCGGCGGCGACGTCTCGCACCTGAACCTGCACAAGACCTTCTGCATCCCGCACGGCGGCGGCGGGCCGGGCGTCGGCCCGGTGGGTGTCGCCGAGCACCTCGCGCCGTTCCTGCCCAGCCACCCGGCGCAGCCGGCGGCGGGCCCGGACACGGGGGTCGGGCCGGTCGCGGGCGCTCCGTGGGGGTCGGCGTCGATCCTGCCGATCTCGTGGGCGTACGTCCGGCTCATGGGCGTCGACGGGCTGCGGCGCGCGACGCTGACCGCCGTCGCGGCGGCGAACTACGTCGCGGCCCGGCTGCGGGAGCACTACCCGATCCTCTACACCGGCGACCACGGTCTCGTCGCCCACGAGTGCATCCTCGACGTGCGCGGGCTGACCAAGGACACCGGTGTCAGCGTCGACGACGTCGCCAAGCGCCTGGCCGACTACGGCTTCCACGCGCCGACGATGTCGTTCCCGGTGGCCGGGACGCTGATGGTCGAGCCGACGGAGTCCGAGGACCTCGCCGAGATCGACCGGTTCTGCGCGGCGATGATCGCGATCCGCGAGGAGGCGGCCAAGGTCGAGTCGGGGGAGTGGCCCGCCGACGACAACCCGCTGGTGCACGCGCCCTTCACCGCCCGCTCGGTCCTGGGCGCGCAGTGGGACCACGCCTACACCCGTGAGGAGGCCGCCTTCCCGGCCGCGGGGCGCGCGAACAAGATCTGGCCGCCGGTGCGGCGCATCGACTCGGCCTACGGCGACCGCAACCTGGTCTGCTCCTGCCCGCCGCTCGAGGAGCTCGCGGAGAACTGAGCCGGACTCGCCGAGCCGGTTCAGCCCGCGGGCAGGATCGGCTCGGCGCGGCGACCGGTGTCGCGCGAGCTCGCGGGACCGCGCGGCGAGTGTGCGCTCATCATGGTCATCCGCCGCGGATGACCATGATGCGCGCACACTCGCCGCGAGCGTCCTCAGCGCGGGGACCACGACCGCCGGGACCGGCGCGGCGGCGAGGACGGCGCCGGTGCGGTCGCCGACGAGCAGGCGCGCGGCCGGGCCGGGTGCGGGGCGGCCGATGACCAGCAGGTCGCCGGCGTCCCAGCCGACCGACGCCACCGCCGCGGCGACGTCGTTGCCGACGGCCGCGAGCGTCTCGGCGGCCGCCAGGTCGCGGCGGGCGAGGGCGTCGCGCTGGTCGGCGAGGGTCTGCTCGCGCCAGCCCGCGACGACCTCGTCCTCGGCGTCGAGGCCGATCTCGGGCGGGACCGAGGGGGACGGGCGCGGCGCGAAGGCGGCTACCCGCAGGCCCACCCCCGCCCGCCGCGCGTACCCGCCCGCGGCGTCGAGGACCGCGCCGGTGTCGGTCCCGCCGCTCCACGCGCACGTGACGCGGGTGATCGGGCCGGTGTCGCGCGTCCCGCCCGCGACGGCGAGGGGCCGGTCGGCCGCCCGCAGGAGCCGCCCGGACGTCGTGCCGGGGCGGACCGGCGGGTCGCCGATGACCAGCGCCGTCGCGTCGTGCTCGCGGGCGGTCCGCAGCAGGCCCTCGGTCACCGACCGGTCGACCACCGTCACCTCGACGGCCGTGACGTCGTCGGGCACGTCGGGAGACCGGGTGGGCCCGCCCGCGCGGCCCGCCGCGTGCACGGTGCACAGGACCAGGTCCTCCGACCAGGCCCGCGCGAGCCGCACGCCGAGGGTGAGGGCCGGGTCGCCGGGCCCCCGGTCGTCGGGCGCCCGGCCCACGAGCAGCGTCACGAGTCGCTCCCGATCAGTCGCGAGTGCCGCGAGCCGTAGAAGAACCAGAACAGCAGCGCCACGACCAGCCACGCCACGAACACCCCGAGCGTGAACCAGCCGAGCCCGGAGATCAGGTACAGGCAGGCGAGGATCGACAGGACCGGCACCACCGGGTAGCCCGGCACGCGGAACCCGCGCGGCAGGTCGGGGGCGGTGCGGCGCAGGACGATCACGCCGACCGACACCACGGAGAACGCCACCAGCGTGCCGACGCTGACCAGGTCGGCGAGGACGTCGAGCGGCACCAGCCCCGCGAGCAGCGCCACGAGCACGCCGACCAGCAGGGTCGCGGGCATCGGGGTCAGCGTCCGCGGGTTCACCCGCGACAGGACGGGCGGCAGCATCCCGTCGCGGCTCATGGTGAACAGGATCCGCGACTGCGCGTACATCGTCACGAGGGTGACGCTGAAGATCGAGATGACGGCGCCCGCCGACAGCACGATCGCGGGCCACGACGCGCCGGTGACCTCGGTGAGGATCGCGGCCAGCCCCGCCTCCTGGCCGTCGAACCGCTGCCACGGCTGGGCGCCGATCGCGGCCACGGCGACGAGCAGGTAGATGACGGTGACGATGATCAGCGAGAGCACCAGGGCGCGCGGCAGCGTCCGGCGGGGGTCGCGGGTCTCCTCGCCCGCCGTCGACACCGCGTCGAGCCCGATGAAGCTGAAGAACACGGTCCCGGCGGCCGCGGTCACGCCGCTCGCCCCGAACGGCGCGAACCCCGCGAAGTGGTCGGCGCGGAAGGCGGTGAACGCGAGCGCCGCGAACAGTGCCAGCACCGCGAGCTTGATCAGCACCATGACGGTGTTCGCGCTCGCCGACTCGGTGACCCCGCGCAGGAGCAGCAGCGTGCACAGCACGACGAGCACCATCGCGGGCACGTTGATCGTCCCGCCCGCCCCCGGCGCCGCCGAGAGCGCCTCGGGCACGCGGACGCCGACCGTCGCCTGGAGCAGCGCGTTGAGGTACTCCGACCAGCCGACCGCCACCGCCGCCGACGACACGAGGTACTCGAGGATCAGGCACGCGGCCACGGCCATCGCGACGGCCTCGCCGAGGGTGGCGTAGGCGTAGGAGTAGGTCGACCCCGACACCGGGACCGCCGACGCGAGCTCGGCGTAGCAGAGCGCGGTGAGGCCCGCGGTGACCGCGGCGAGGACGAACGAGACGATCACGGCCGGGCCGGCCTCGGGGGTCGCCTCGCTCATGACGAAGAAGATGCCGGTGCCGACGGTCGCGCCGACCCCGAACGACGTGAGCTGGACCAGGCCGATGCTGCGCTTGAGGTCGCCCTCGGTGCCCTCGTCGGCGCCCGACTCGGCGGTCATCGCAAGGACGGGCTTGCGGCGCAGCCACGCCTCGCGGCTGGGTCCGGGCACGGCGGCTCCCTGGGGGTCCTCGTCCCCGCCGCGATCGCGCGGACCGGCCGGGCCGGGCCGGGGTGCGCAGAGGGTACGCACGATCACCACCGGCTGTCACCGCACGGACGTACTTGCGACAATCGCAAGTCGACGGCTAGCGTTCCGGCGGTGACCGGATCCGTCGTCCCGCCCGAGGAGGCGGTCGCGTCGCGGGTCCGGGAGCTGCTCGAGCGCGACGGCTGGACCCAGCGCCGCCTCGCCGACGCCATCGACCTCGACGAGACCAAGCTGTCGAAGGCGCTCGCCGGGCGCAGGCGGTTCAGCGCCACCGAGCTCGTGGCCCTCGCGGCGGCCACCGGGGTCACGGTCAACCACCTGGTGCACGGCCGCGACGACGCCCGCACGCACACGGCCGTCCCCACCGGCGCCGCCGCGCCGCCCACCACCGCGCCGCCCACCACCCGCGAGGGCAGTCGCACCCGGAACCGCATCCTCGAGGCCGCCTGGAACGCGATCGCCGACCACGGCTACCACGCCGTGCGGACCGCCGACGTCGCCCGCGCCTGCGGTCTGGGCCCGGCCGCGGTGCAGCGCCACTTCCCCCGGCGCGCCGAGCTGCTCGACGAGGCCCTGCGCCACAGCGTCAAGCTCGCGTTCGACCGCCAGGTCGCCGAGCTCGACGGCATCGCCGACCCGCACCGCCGCCTGCTGCGCCTGATCGACCTCCAGCTGCCCGGCGGCGAGCTGCTGCGCCGCGAGTGGTCGATCTGGATGCAGGTGTGGGCCGAGGCGGCGACCGACCCGTCGCGGCGCGCGCTCGCCGGCGAGGCGTACGACCGCTGGTACCGCACGGTGCTCATGACCCTGCACGACGGGGCCGAGGCCGGCGTGTTCGTCGCCGGGCGCGCCGAGACGCTCGCCCGCCAGCTCGTCGGCCTGATCGACGGGCTCGGCATCCAGGTGGTGGCCGGCGCGCCGGGCAGCGACCCCGACGCGATGCGCGCCGTGGTGCACGACTTCGTCGACCGGGCCGTGCTCGTGCGCCCGGTCCCCAGCGACGACAGGGAGGACCAGTGAACCGAGACGTCATCGTCACCTGCGCGGTGACCGGGGCCGGCGACACGGTGGGGCGCAGCCCGCACGTGCCCGTCACCCCGGCCGCCATCGCCGCCGACGCGATCGCCGCCGCCCGCGCCGGCGCCGCCGTCGTGCACATCCACGTCCGCGACCCCGAGACCGGCGACCCGTCGCGGGCCGTCGCGCTCTACCGCGAGACCGTCACCCGCATCCGCGACTCGGGCGTCGACGTCGTCCTCAACCTCACCGCGGGCATGGGCGGCGACCTCGTCATCGACGCCGACGACCCGCTCAAGCCGGTCGACGGCACCGACCTCGTGAACGCCCTCGAACGGCTCCCGCACGTCGAGGAGCTGCTGCCCGACATCTGCACGCTCGACTGCGGCTCGCTGAACTTCGGCGAGGGCAACCAGCTCTACGTGTCGACCCCCGACATGCTGAGGACCGGGGCGAAGCGCGTGCAGGAGCTCGGCGTGAAGCCGGAGCTGGAGATCTTCGACACCGGACAGCTGTGGTTCGCGAGCACCCTGGTCGCCGAGGGCCTGATCGACGCGCCGCCACTGTTCCAGCTCTGCAGGGGCGTCCCGTACGGCGCCCCCCCCGACCCGGGGGTCCTCGCCGCGATGGTGCACCTGCTGCCGGCGGGGGCGAACTTCGCGTCGTTCGCGATCGGGCGCGACCAGCTGCCGTGGGTGGCGCAGTCGATGCTCCACGGCGGGCACGTCCGAGTGGGGCTGGAGGACAACCTCTACCTCTCCCGCGGGGTCCAGGCGACGAACGAGCAGCTCACCGAGCGGGGCGTGCAGATCGTGCAGGACCTGGGCGCGAGCGTCGCCACGCGGGTCCGGGCCCGCGCGATCCTCGGTCTGCGGGAGCGCCGGGATGCCTGAGCACCCCGTGGAGGGGATCGAGACCGTCGCCTGCGTCGGCACCGGGGTGATCGGGGCGGGCTGGGCGGCGTTCTTCCTCTCGCGCGGCCTGCGGGTGCGCGCCTGGGACCCGGCGCCCGACGCCGCCGCGCGACTGCGGGCGGTGATCGACGCGGCGTGGCCCGCGCTCACCGAGCTGGGACTCGCCCGGGCGCCGACCCCGACGCGGTGACGGTGCACCCGAGCGTCGCCGAGGCGGTCGCGGGCGCCGGTCTGGTGCAGGAGAGCGCGCCCGAGGACCTGGAGCTGAAGCGGTCCCTGCTCGCCGACCTGGCCGCCGCGACCGGGCCGGACACGATCGTCGCGTCGTCGACGTCCGGGTTCCCGATGACCGACATGGCCATGCGGGCCGCCGACCCGTCGCGCCTGGTCGTGGGCCACCCGTTCAACCCGCCGTACCTGATCCCGCTGGTCGAGGTCGTGGGCGGCGAGCGGTCGGCGCCGTGGGCGGTCGCGCGGGCGGCCGCGTTCTACCGCCACCTGGGCAAGTCGGTGATCGCGATGGAACGGGAGCTGCCCGGCTTCGTCGCGAACCGGCTGCAGGAGGCGGTCTGGCGCGAGGCGCTGCACATGGTCGCGGCGGGGGAGGCGACGCCCGAGGAGATCGACCGGGCGATCACCGACGGGCCGGGGCTGCGGTGGCCGGTGCACGGACCGTGCCTGACGTTCCACCTCGCGGGCGGGGAGGGCGGGATGGCGCACATGCTCGACCACTTCGGGCCGTCGCTGCTGGCGCCGTGGACCCGGCTCGAGGCCCCCGAGCTCACCGACGCGCTGCGTGCCGACATGGTCGCCGGGGCCGAGCGCAGCGGCGGCGGGCGCCCCATGGCCGAGCTCGTCGCCGAGCGCGACCGGGCCGTGATCGCGGTGCGACGGGCGGTCGAGCAGGCCCGCGCGGCGGGGCGGTAACGAGATCCGCGGCCGGGACGACGACGGGGGTGACAACCACGACGGCGTTCGGGCGTCCTCCTCGCGAGGCGCCGGTGGGTGCCGGGGCGAAGGGGGCCGACGATGAGCACGACGGGGACCAACGGCGAGGGGTACGCGGCGGTGCGCGGGGTGGCGGCGCTGGCCGTGATGCTGGCCGCGGCGCGGATGCCCGACCGGCTCGCCGCCGCCGGCGCGTCGCTGGCCGGGCGGATCGCGCCGCCCGAGGAGCCCGAGGAGCTCGTCGTGCTGGTGCCCGCCCAGCGGTCCCGCTCGACGGCGGCACGGGACGCGACGGACGCCCGATCGCCGTGTGACCCGCGACGTCGTCGTCACGACCAGCAAGTCGCCGTCCTCCGCGCTGCGCGCCGAGGCCGGCCGGGTCGCGGCGGCGTGGGGTCTGTCCGTCGTCGAGCGCCGGCGCGGGTCGGTCGCCGCCGCGCGGGGTGACGCCGCGGTCGCGCTGGTGTGCACCGAGGACGGCGTCGTCGCGGAGTCGGCCCGCGGGCGCCTCGCGTTCCACCGCGGGACGGCCGAGAAGCGCCTGCGCACCCTGCGCGGCGGCGGGAGCGCCCCGCTCGTCCGGGTGGGCGAGCTGCGACCCGGCGACCGGGTGCTCGACGCGACCCTCGGCCTCGGTCACGACGCGCTCGTCGCCGCGGCCGCGGTCGGGCCCGGCGGCGCGGTCGTCGGCGTCGAGGCCGCCTTCGTGCTCGCGGTCCTCGCCCACGAGGGGCGGCCGGTGACGTCCCGGAGCCCGGCTCCGCCCGCTGACGGTCCGCCACGACGACTCCCGGCAGGTGCTCGCCGCGATGGCGGCCCGCGGCGAGCACGTCGACGTCGTCCTGCTCGACCCGATGTTCGAGCGTCCGCTGCCCGCGGAGCACGGCTTCACCCTCGCGCGCGAGCACACCGCTGCCGCGCCGCTCGCCCCGGACTGGGTCGCGCTCGCCCGTGCGGTGGCGACACGGTGGGTGGTCGTCACCGCCGAGCGCCCGCGGCCCTGGTTCGCCGACGCGGGGCTCGAGCGGATGGCGCGGACCCGGTCGGGCCGCTGGTTCCGGGCCCGCGGCACCGTTCGCACGGCCGATCGTTGACCCGGCGTGTCAAGCACCGACACGCCGAGACACGCCGAACGACACGCCGATTGCACCCGACCGGGTGCACGCCGGTCACGCGGACGGACCGGCCTACGCTGGGGGACGCCATGGCTGATCCGTCTACCTACCGGCCCGCCCCGGGAACCATCCCCGAGGCGCCCGGTGTGTACCGCTTCTCCGACGCCCGCGGGCGCGTCATCTACGTGGGCAAGGCCAAGAGCCTGCGCAGCCGGCTCAACTCCTACTTCGCCGACCTGAGCAACCTGCACCCGCGCACGCGGTGCATGGTGACGACCGCCGCGGCCGTGCAGTGGACCGTCGTCGGCACCGAGGTCGAGGCGCTCCAGCTCGAGTACAACTGGATCAAGGAGTACGACCCGCAGTTCAACGTCCGCTACCGCGACGACAAGACCTACCCGGTGCTCGCGGTGACGCTGAACGAGGAGTACCCGCAGCTGCGGGTCTACCGCGGGCCGCGCAAGAAGGGCGTGCGCTACTTCGGCCCGTACGCCCACGCGTGGGCGATCCGCGAGACGGTGAAGCTGCTGACTCGCGTGTTCCCCGCCCGCGTGTGCTCCACCGGGGTGTTCAAGCGCCACGGCCAGATCGGGCGCCCCTGCATGCTCGGCTACATCGACAAGTGCTCGGCGCCGTGCGTCGGGCGGGTCAGCGCCGAGGAGCACCGCGAGATCGTCCTCGACTTCTGCGACTTCCTCGCCGGCCACACCGACCAGCTCATCGGGCGCATCGAGAAGCAGATGCAGCGGGCCGCCGAGGACATGGACTTCGAGAAGGCCGCCCGGCTGCGCGACGACGCGGGCGCGCTCAAGCGCGTGGTCGAGAAGCAGGCCGTGGTGCTCGGCGACGGCACCGACGCCGACGTCGTGGCCTTCGCGCTCGACGAGCTCGAGGCCGCGGTCCAGGTGTTCCACGTCCGCGGCGGGCGGGTGCGCGGCCAGCGCGGTTGGGTCGTCGAGCGCGGCGAGGACAGCGGCCTGCGCGAGCTCGTCGGCCAGTTCCACTCGCAGTTCTACGGCGAGCAGGCGGCGCTCGCGGGCTCGGCCGACGACGCCGTGCAGCCCGTGCCGCGCGAGGTGCTCGTGCCCGAGCTGCCCACCGACGCCGCCGTCCTCACCGAGTGGCTCTCCGACCTGCGCGGATCGAGGGTGCACCTGCGGGGGCCGCAGCGCGGGGACAAGCGCACGCTGGCCGAGACCGTCGAGCGCAACGCCAAGGAGGAGCTCACCCGCCACAAGCTCAAGCGGGCGGGCGACCTCACGGCGCGCAGCGCGGCGCTCGAGGAGATCCAGAACTACCTGGGCCTCGACACCGCGCCGCTGCGCATCGAGTGCACCGACGTCAGCCACGTGCAGGGCTCCGACGTCGTCGCGAGCCTCGTGGTCTTCGAGGACGGGCTGGCGAAGAAGTCGGACTACCGGCGCTTCGCCATCCGCGGAGCCGCGGAGCACGGCGGCAGCGAGTCCGACGGCGGCGACGTCGCCGCGATCGCCGAGGTGGTGCGCCGGCGCTTCGCGCGCTACCTCAAGGAGACCGCGTCCGACCCGGTCGACACTCCGTGCTCCGGCGAGACGAGCGACGGTGCTCCGGTCAGCGGCGAGACCGACGCCGACGTCCCACCCGACGGGGAGCTGCCCGGCATCGACCCGCTCACGGGGCGGCCGCGGAAGTTCGCCTACCCGCCGAACCTGCTCGTCGTCGACGGCGGCCCGCCGCAGGTCGCGGCGGCGAAGGCGGCGATGGACGAGCTCGGCATCGACGACGTCGCCCTGTGCGGCCTGGCCAAGCGGCTGGAGGAGGTGTGGGTGCCGGGGGAGGAGGACCCGGTGATCCTGCCTCGCTCGTCCGAGGGTCTGTACCTGCTGCAGCGCGTGCGCGACGAGGCCCACCGCTTCGCGATCACCTACCACCGCCAGAAGCGCTCCACGCGCATGACGGCGTCCGCGCTCGACGACGTGCCCGGTCTCGGCGCGTCGCGGCGCGCCGCGTTGCTCAAGCACTTCGGGTCGCTGAAGAAGCTGCGCGCGGCGACCGTTGAGGACATCACGGAGGTTCCCGGCGTCGGGCGCCGGACGGCCGAGGCCGTCCTCGCCGCCCTGGAGCCGGCAGCCGGCAGGACCAGCACGACCGCGGCCGTCCTCGGCGCCGGCGCGGACACCACGGGGGAGACGGGGGCCGGGGCATGACCGGAGGCGACGCGGGGGGCGGCTCGACCACGGACCCGCCGGCGCGGCCGACCGAGAACGCGGTCGAGGTCGCGATCGTCACGGGCTCTCGGGGCGGGGCGCAGCACGGCGGCGAAGGTCCTCGAGGACCTGGGCTGGTTCGTGGTCGACAACCTGCCGCCGAGCTGATCGAGACGATGGTCGACCTGGGGGCGCGGTCGTCGGGGCAGGTGACGCGGATCGCGGTCGTCGTCGACGTCCGCAGCCGCGCTTCACCGCCGACCTGGGCGCGGTGATCAAGGAGCTCGACGCCCGCGGCAACCGCCCGCGCGTGGTCTTCCTCGACGCCGCCGACGCGGCGCTGATCCGGCGCTTCGAGTCGAACCGCCGCTCCCACCCGCTGCAGGGCGGCGGCCGGCTCGTCGACGGCATCGCCGCCGAGCGCGAGCTGCTCTCCCCGCTCCGCGACCAGGCCGACCTCGTCGTCGACACCTCGACGCGGTCGGTGCACCAGCTGCGCGCGGCGCTGGAGAGCGCGTTCGCCGAGAGCGCCGCCGAGGTCACCCACAGCGTCACGATGCTGTCCTTCGGCTACAAGCACGGGCTGCCCGCCGACGCCGACCTGGTCGTCGACATGCGCTTCCTGCCCAACCCGCACTGGATCCCCGAGCTGCGTCCGCACGACGGGCGCGACCAGCCGGTCCGCGACTACGTGCTCTCGCAGGAGGGCGCCGAGGAGTTCCTCGTGCGCTACGGCGAGCTGCTGAAGCTGGTCGGGGCGGGCTACCGGCGCGAGGGCAAGCGCTACCTGACCGTCGCCGTGGGCTGCACCGGCGGCAAGCACCGCAGCGTCGCCATCGCCGAGGAGCTGGCGCGGCGCATGCGCACCGAGGACCCGTCGCTGCACGTCGACGTGGTGCACCGCGACGTGGGGAGGGAATGATGCGCGCGACGGCGCTGGGCGGCGGGCACGGGCTCGCCGCGACCCTGCAGGCGCTGCGCCGCCTCACCGACGACGTCAACGCCGTCGTCACCGTCGCCGACGACGGGGGCTCGTCCGGGCGCATCCGCCGCGAGCTCGACATCCTGCCGCTGGGCGACCTGCGCATGGCGCTCGGTGCGCTGGCGGGCCAGGACGCGTCGACACCCGCCGTGCCCGTGTGGGCCCGCACCGTCGAGCACCGCTTCGGCGGCACCGGTGCCCTCGCGGGCCACGCCGTCGGGAACCTGCTGCTGGCGGGCCTGCTCGAGGTCCTCGGCGATCCCGTCGCGGCGCTCGACCAGGCGTGCGCGCTGCTCGGGGTGCGCGGGCGGGTGCTGCCGATGAGCCCGCACCCCGTCGACATCGAGGCCGACGTCACCGGGATCCGCGGCCCGCGCAACGGGACCTCCGCCGCCTCCGCTCCGGAGGCCAACGGGCGCGACGTCGCCCACCGCATCCGCGGGCAGGTGGCGGTGGCGACGACGCCGGGTCGGGTCCAGCAGGTCCGGCTCGACCCGCGGCGGCCGAAGGCCTGTCCGCAGGCACTGACGGCGGTTCGTGAGGCCGACGTGGTGACCCTCGGGCCGGGCTCGTGGTTCACGAGCGTGCTGCCGCACCTGCTGGTGCCCGAGCTGTTCACCGCGATCTGCGAGACCGACGCCCGGCGGGTGCTCGTGCTCAACCTGGCCCCGCAGCCCGGCGAGACCGCCGGATTCTCCCCGGAGCAGCACCTCGACGTGCTCGCCGAGCACGCCCCGCGCCTGCGCCTCGACGCGATCGTCGCCGACCCGGCGGCGGTGCCCGACCCCGACCGGCTGCGCCGGGGCGCCGAGGCCTTCGGCGCCGACCTGCACCTCGCGGCGGTCGGCGAGCCGGCGACTGGGCTCGCCGCGCCACGACCCGTGGCCGCCCTCGCCGACGCGCTGCGCGCGGCGGCCGGGTCGAGCGCGGGCACCGGCCCCGGTCCGGTGGCCGCTCTGTTGAACGGCCGTTCCACCCACTCCGACCACCCCGAGGAGGACCCGCGATGGCCATGACCGCGTCGGTGAAGGACGAACTGTCCCGTCTGTCGGTGACCAAGACGTGCTGCCGGCGTGCCGAGGTGGCCGCGCTGCTGCGCTTCGCCGGAGGTCTGCACATCGTCGGGGGCCGCGTGGTGATCGAGGCGGAGGTGGACACCGGGTCGGTGGCGCGGCGGCTGCGCCGGGAGATCCACGAGCTGTACGGGCACAACCCCGAGGTCCACGTCCTCACCCAGGGCGGGCTGCGCAAGGGCACCCGCTACGTGGTGCGCGTCGCCACCGACGGCGACTCGCTCGCCCGGCAGACCGGCCTGCTCGACCCGCGCGGCCGCCCGGTGCGCGGGCTGCCGCCGCAGGTCGTCTCCGGTGGCGTGTGCGACGCCGAGGCCGCGTGGCGCGGCGCGTTCCTCGCCCACGGCTCGCTCACCGAGCCGGGCCGGTCGTCGGCGCTCGAGGTCACCTGCCCCGGCCCGGAGGCCGCGCTCGCGATGGTCGGCGCCGCGCGCCGGCTCGGCATCGCGGCGAAGGCCCGCGAGGTCCGCGGCGTCGACCGCGTGGTGATCCGCGACGGCGAGGCCATCGGCGCCCTGCTCACCCGGCTCGGTGCCCACTCCTCGGTCCTGGCGTGGGAGGAGCGGCGGATGCGCCGCGAGGTCCGCGCGACCGCGAACCGCCTCGCCAACTTCGACGACGCGAACCTGCGCCGCTCGGTCAAGGCCGCGGTCACGGCGTCGGCGCGGGTGCAGCGGGCGCTCGAGCTGCTCGGCGACGAGGTCCCCGACCACCTCTCGGTCGCCGGGCGCCTGCGCGTCGAGCACGAGCAGGCCTCGCTGGAGGAGCTCGGCCAGTACGCCGACCCGCCGATGACCAAGGACGCCGTCGCCGGGCGCATCCGGCGCCTGCTCGCGATGGCCGACAAGAAGGCCAAGGACATGCGCCTGCCCGACACCTCCTCGGTCGTCACCGAGGAGATGGAGGACGAGATGGCGGAGACCTAGGCGTACGTCCCGCGGCCGGTCCGGGTCACGACCCCCGCCACGGCGGCCACGACGAGCGTGACGCCCACGGCGGCGAGGATCGCCACGGTCGGCGACGCCCCGTCGATGAGGGCGCCGGCGGTGGGCTGCGCGATCGCGGCGCCGAGCATGATCGCCGAGCCGTGCAGCCCGGTCGCGACGCCGCGCGCCGCGTCCGGGGCGAGCCGCCCGACGGCCTCCGCCGACGAGGACAGCGCCGGCGCGCAGAACCAGCCCGCCGGGATCAGCAGCAGCGTCACCAGCCACCACGGCCCGCCGAACGCGACCGGCACCGTGCCCAGCGCGAGCAGGGCGACCAGCAGCGGCAGCGGGCGGGGCCGGGCGGCGGCGCCGTGCTGGAAGCCGCCCACGAGCGAGGTCAGGCACCAGACGGCGTTGGCGAGGGCGAACCAGCCGGTCTCGCCGCGCGCGGTCAGCGCCGCGACGACGCCGAGCTCGGTCGCGGTGAGCAGCAGGATCGACGTGCACGCCGAGGCGAGCGCGACGGCCATCGGCAGGCCGAGCCATCCCCGCAGGGCGGGCCGGGTGGGGGAGGCGGCGCCGTCGGGGTCGCGGACCGGCGGGTCGAGGCGCCCCAGCGCGAACGCGGCGGCGACCGAGCCCGCGCCCACGATCCACAGCGAGCCCGGCGCACCGAGGGTGAGGGCCGCCGCGGTCCCGAGCCCCGGGCCGACGATGTAGGAGACCTCGGCCGACATCGCGTCGAGCGCGAACGCCGGCCTGCGCAGCTCCTCCGCCGTCGTCGCGCCGAGCGCCTGGCGGACCACCGAGAACGCGGGCAGCCCGAGCAGCCCGGCGACGACGGCGCACACCCCGAGGGCGGTGAGCCCGAGCAGCGGCGCGGTCACCCAGAACGTGGCCTGGGCGAGCCCGCAGAGCACCATGACCGGGTGGACGCCGTGGCGGTCGACGAGCCGGCCCAGCAGCGGCGCGCCGAGCGCGGTCCCGAGCGTCACGGCGCCCCCGACGACGCCCGCCGCGGCGAAGCCCGCGCGCAGCTCGAGCGCGACGTGCAGGGTGAGCACGATCGCGGTGGCCGTGAGCGGCAGGCGGGCGGCGAACCCGATCGCGAAGAGGCTGCGGGCCCCCCGGCGGGCCAGGACCGCCCGGTAGGTCGCCACCGCCCCGCGCGCACCCACCCCCTCATGGTGCCCGGGACGGGGGTCCGCGCACCCCGATTTCGAGGCGCATCCCTCATCGCCGGAACCCGTCACGGGGCCCGAAGTCGTTAGGGTGTGGCCCGACCAGCGAGAACGGGACGAGAGGCAGGCGAGGCACAGTGACGGTCCGCATCGGGATCAACGGGTTCGGCCGCATCGGTCGGAACGTCTTCCGCGCGATCGAGAAGCAGCGCGCGGCGGGCACGGCGGACATCGAGGTCCTCGCGGTCAACGACATCACCGACAACGCCACGCTCGCGCACCTGCTGAAGTACGACTCGGTGCACGGGCGGTTCGACGGCACCGTCGAGCTCGGCGACGACGCGCTGGTCGTGAACGGCCGCACCGTGAAGTGCCTCGCCGAGCGCGACCCCGCGAGCCTGCCGTGGGGCGACCTCGGTGTCGACGTCGTCATCGAGTCGTCGGGCATCTTCACCGACGGCGAGTCGGCCGGGAAGCACCTCAAGGCCGGCGCGAAGAAGGTCGTCATCTCGGCCCCGGCCAAGGGCGAGGACCTGACGGTCGTCATGGGCATCAACGACGCGGCCTACGACGGGAGCCAGACGATCCTGTCGAACGCCTCGTGCACGACCAACTGCGTCGCGCCGATGGCGAAGGTCCTCCACGACGCCTTCGGGCTCGAGGTCGGCTTCATGAGCACCATCCACGCCTACACCGGCGACCAGCGCGTCCACGACGCGCCGCACAAGGACCTGCGCCGCGCCCGCGCCGCCGCGTCGAACATCATCCCGACCACCACCGGCGCCGCGCAGGCCACCGCGCTCGCGCTGCCCGAGCTCGAGGGCAAGCTCAACGGCCTGGCCTACCGGGTGCCGGTCAACGACGGCTCGGTCACCGACCTGACGGCGACGGTGAGCTCCGACGTCACCGTCGAGTCGGTCAACGCCGCCTTCAAGAAGGCCGCCGAGGGCGAGCTGTCGAAGGTCATGGTCTACACCGAGGACCCGATCGTCTCCACCGACATCGTCGGCACCGGCGCGTCCTGCACGTTCGACGCGAGCATGACGAAGGTGCTCGGCAACCGCACCGTCAAGGTCGTCGGCTGGTACGACAACGAGTGGGGCTACTCCAACCGCGTCGTCGACCTGACGACGCTCGTCGGCTCCAAGCTCTGATGCGCACGCTCGACGACCTCCTCGCCGAGGGCGTCCAGGACCGGTTCGTGCTGGTGCGCGCCGACCTCAACGTCCCGCACGACGGCTACTCGATCACCGACGACGGCCGCATCCGTGCGGCGCTGCCCACCATCACGCGGCTGGCGGGCGGCGGGGCGAAGGTCGTCGTCATGGCCCACCTGGGGCGTCCGAGGGGGTCCGCCGCCCGGACGCGACCAGCTCGAGAGCCTCTCGGCGGTGACGGCGCGGCTCGGTCAGCTGCTCGACCAGCGGGTCACGCTCGCCAAGGACGTCGTCGGCGACTCGGCGCGCGACGTCGTGGGCGCCCTCGGCACCGGCGGCGTGGCGCTGCTCGCGAACGTGCGCTGCGACGCGCGCGAGACCGGCACCGCGGGCGAGCGCGAGCAGCTCGCGACCGAGCTGGCCGAGCTGGTCCCGGGCGGCGCGTTCGTCTCCGACGGGTTCGGTGTCGTGCACCGCGAGCAGGCGTCGGTGGTCGAGGTGGCCCGCAAGCTGCCCGCCTACGGCGGCGACCTCGTGGCGCGCGAGACCGAGGTGCTGCGCCGGCTGGTCGGCGACCCGGCCCGGCCGTACGTCGTGATCCTCGGCGGCTCGAAGGTCTCCGACAAGCTCGGGGTGCTGTCGAACCTGCTACCGAAGGTCGACTCGCTGCTGGTCGGCGGGGCGATGTGCTTCACCTTCCTCGCCGCTCAGGGGCACGAGGTGGGCGGCTCGAAGGTCGAGAGCGACCAGGTCGACACCTGTCGCGACCTGCTCGACCGCTACGGCGACCGCCTCGTCCTGCCCGTCGACGTCGTCGCGGCGAGCGCGTTCGCCGCCGACGCCGAGACCCGCACCGTCGCGGCGGGCGAGATCCCCGACGGCTGGCTCGGGCTCGACGTCGGTCCGGAGACGGTGGCCCGGTTCGGCGAGAAGCTGGCCGACGCGGCGACGGTGTTCTGGAACGGCCCGATGGGCGTGTTCGAGATGGCGCCGTTCGCGGCCGGGACCACGGGCGTGGCCGAGAAGGTCGCCGCGTCGCCGGCCTTCAGCGTCATCGGGGGTGGCGACTCCGCGTCCGCCATCCGCGCGGCCGGTCTCGACGAGGAGTCCTTCGGGCACATCTCCACCGGTGGTGGTGCGTCGTTGGAGTTCCTCGAGGGGCACGAACTACCCGGGATCGCCGTGCTGGAGGAGAGCCACTGATGGCCACGCGCAAGCCGCTCATCGCGGGCAACTGGAAGATGAACCTCAACCACCTCGAGGCCATCGGGGTCACGCAGAAGCTCTCGTTCGCCCTGCCGGGCAAGTACTTCGACCACGTCGACGTGGCGGTGATCCCGCCGTTCACCGATCTGCGCAGCGTGCAGACCCTCATCGACGCCGACTCGATGCCCATCACCTACGGCGCCCAGGACCTCTCGCCCGAGGACTCGGGGGCGTTCACCGGTGACGTCGCCGGGCCGATGCTGGCGAAGCTGGGCTGCACCTGGGTCGTCGTCGGGCACTCCGAGCGCCGTCAACACCACGGCGAGGACGACGCGACGGTCAACCGCAAGATCGTCGCGGCGCTGCGCAACGGGCTCACGCCGATCGTGTGCGTGGGCGAGGGCGACGACGTCCGCGAGGCGGGCGACCACGTTCGGTACGTCACCGCGCAGGTCGACGGCGCGCTGGCGGGACTCTCCGCCGACGACGTCGCGAAGATCGTCCTGGCCTACGAGCCGGTGTGGGCGATCGGCACCGGGAAGACCGCCGACCCGAAGGACGCGCAGGAGGTGTGCGCGGCCGTGCGCCGTCGCGTCGCCGAGCTCCACGGCGACGCGGTCGGCGGGGGCCTGCGCATTCTCTACGGCGGCTCGATGAAGTCCGGCAACACCAAGGACCTCATGGCCTGCGACGACGTCGACGGCGGGCTGATCGGTGGGGCCAGCCTCGATCCCGAGGGCTTCGCCGAGATCTGCGCGCTCGCCGCGGGCGGCCCGCTCTAGCCCACCCGGCCGCTCGGCTGCGGCCGGTTGCGCGCCTGCGTTGTGAACGAACGGCACTTTCCTTCACTTGGCTCGAAGGAGAGTGCCGTTCGTTCGTTCCGGGGCGGCGACGACGCGGCGCGCCGACGAGACCCGGACGAGGGACGCGCGCGAGCGGAGTACCCCGGATACTGCTCGCACGGAGCGGGTATCGTGCCACCACGGAGCCGGACTCGCGCGTCGAGACGGTCGGAGGTCGTCCCGGATTCCCGGGCGACGGTGCCTGGAGGTCACGGAGCCCGAGATGCGACTGTTCCTGGAGATCCTGCTCATCGCGTCCAGCGTGCTGCTGGTGCTGCTGGTGCTCCTGCACCGCGGGCGGGGCGGCGGGCTGTCGTCGCTGTTCGGCGGCGGTGTCCAGTCGAGCCTCGCCGGGTCGAGCGTCGTCGAGAAGAACCTCGACCGTCTCACCCTGTTCGTGGGTCTCATCTGGCTCATCGCGATCGTGGGCACGGGGCTGCTCGTCAAGATTCAGGGCTGACGCCGGGCCCGGAACCCCTGGTCCGGGCCGGCGCGCCAGAAGCGGAGGACGTTCGGGACATGGCGACAGGCAACGCGATCCGGGGCACCCGGGTGGGCTCGGGGCCGATGGGGGAGTCGGAGCGCGGCGAGAGCGCGGCCCGCTCGATCGTCTCGTTCTGGTGCTCCAACGGGCACGAGACACGGCCGTCGTTCGCCGTCGACGCCGACGTCCCGACGACCTGGGACTGCCCGCGCTGCGGGTTGCCCGCCAACCAGGACGAGAAGAACCCGCCGCCCGCGCGTCGGACCGAGCCTTACAAGACCCACCTCGCGTACGTGAAGGAACGGCGCAGCGACGCCGACGGCGAAGCCCTGCTCGACGAGGCCCTCGCCAAGCTTCGCGCCAAGCGCGGCGAGAGCTAGATTCCGGGGCATGGTCGCCCCCGCCATCGACACCCGGTTCGCCCTCGGCCAGTCCGAGATCCCCTCGGCGTGGTTCAACGTCGCCCCGCACCTGGCCTCGCCGCTCGATCCGCCACTGCACCCGGCGACGCGCGAGCCGGTCGGGCCGGCCGACCTCGCGCCGCTGTTCGCCGAGGAGCTCATCGGCCAGGAGATGTCCACCGATCCGTGGATCGACATCCCCGGCGAGGTGCTCGACGTCCTGCGGCTGTGGCGCCCGACCCCGCTGGTGCGGGCGCGGCGGCTGGAGGCGGCGCTCGGCACCACGGCGCGGATCTACTTCAAGGACGAGTCGGTCTCACCGGCGGGCTCGCACAAGCCGAACTCCGCGGTCCCGCAGGCGTTCTACAACAAACGCGAGGGCATCCGTCGGCTGTCGACCGAGACCGGCGCCGGGCAGTGGGGGACGGCGCTGGCGTTCGCCTGCGCCCAGTACGACCTCGAGTGCGCCGTCTACATGGTGCGCAAGAGCTTCGAGCAGAAGCCGTACCGCAAGGTGATGATGGAGACGTGGGGCGGCTCGGTCGTGCCGTCGCCGGTCGCCGACCCCACCCACCCCGGCTCGCTCGGCTCGGCGATCTCCGACGCGGTGCGCGACGCGGTCGGCCGCGACGACACCCACTACGCGCTGGGCTCGGTGCTCAACCACGTCCTGCTGCACCAGACGGTCATCGGCCTCGAGGCCCAGCAGCAGCTCGCGTCCGCGGGCGAGACCCGGCCCGACGTCGTGATCGCGCCCTGCGGCGGCGGCTCGAACCTGGGCGGTCTCGCGCTGCCGTTCCTGCCCGACCCGACGGTGCGCCTGCTCGCCGCCGAGCCGGCGTCGTGCCCGACGCTCACCAAGGGCACCTACGAGTACGACTTCGGCGACGTCGAGGGCCTCACGCCGATGATGAACATGTACACGCTCGGCCACGACTTCATGCCGCCCGGCATCCACTCGGGCGGCCTGCGCTACCACGGCGACTCGCCGATCATCTCCAAGCTGGTCCACGAGGGCCGGATGGAGGCGGTCGCGCACAAGCAGCGCAGCGTCTTCGAGGCCAACGTGCTCTTCGCCCGCGTCGAGGGCAAGCTGCCCGCGCCCGAGGCCGGCCACGGCATCGCCTCCGCGATCGCCGAGGCGAACGACGCCAAGGAGAAGAACGAGGAGCGCGTCATCCTCTTCAACTACTGCGGCCACGGCCTGCTCGACCTCTCGGCCTACGAGGACCACCTCGCGGGCCGCCTCTCCGACGAGGACTGAGCCGCCCGCCCGACCCGACCCGGCCACGTCCGGTCGCGGACGCGGTCGTGCTCCTCGGCGAGGTCGCGCAGGTGGCCGTCGAGCAGGTGGTCGACGGTCAGCAGGCCGACCAGGCGCGGCCGGCCGTCGGGACCGTCGACGACGACCGGGGCCGTGGTCACCGAGCACCGGGCGAAGTCCGAGCGGATCGCGCGCAGCGTGTCGTCCGGGCGCACGGTGAGGACGGGCTCGATGACCCGGTCGGCGAGGGTGACCTCGCCGGCCGGGTCGAGCAGCGCGCCGCGGGGCACGACGCCCACGAGCCGGTCGTCCGCGTCGACCACGGGGATCAGCCGCTGGAGCGGGTCGGGCACCGCGGGGTCGGGACCGTCGGCGGCCCGACCCTCGGTGGGCACCCGCGCCGCGAGCACGGCGTCACGACGCTCGGGGTCGGCGAGGTCGGCGGCGGCGAGCGTGGCCGGCGCGGTGTGCATGACCTCCGACACGAACAGCACCTCGAGCGGGTCGACGTCGTACTCGCGCAACAGGTGGTGCCCGCGGCGGGCGATCTTCTCGGTGAGCACCGAGCGCCGCAGGAGCAGGACCGAGACGGCGTACGCCGACGCCGACCCGACGAGCAGCACCAGGAGGGCGGGCCAGGCGTGGGTGAGCTCGAGGGTGAACACGACGCCGGTCAGCGGTGAGCGCATGACGCCCCCGACCACGGCGGCGAGCCCGACGAGGGCCCAGAGCCCCGCGCCGTACGCCGGCAGCACCTGCCCCTCGAGGGCCCCGAGCGCCGCGCCGATCATGAACGTCGGCGCGAGCACGCCGCCCGAGGTCCCCGAGCCCAGCGACAGCCCCCAGATCAGGCTCTTGACGATCAGGATCCCGACGACGAGCGACAGGCCGGCGTGGCCGGTGAGCAGGTCGCCGATGACGTCGTAGCCCACCCCCAGGGCCCGGGGCTCGACGAGCCCGCCGACGCCGATGATCAGGCCGCCGATCGCCGGCCACCACATCCAGTGCAGCCCGAGGCGCCGCCCGAGCGCGGCGAAGCCGTCCTCCGAGGCGTAGACCAGCGCGGTCACGGCGACGGCGAGCAGGCCGCCCGTCGCGCCGACCAGGACGGCGAGCAGCACCGGCACCGGGCCGAGCGTCCAGCCCGTGGTGTCGACCCCGAAGACCGGCTCGCCGCCGAGCAGCGGGACACGGACGAGCGTCGCGGTGACGACCGCGGTGACGACGGGGAGGAAGCTGCGGGGGCGCCACTCGAAGAGCAGCAGCTCGACCGCGAGCAGCACCGAGGCCAGCGGGGCGTTGAACGTCGCCGCCATGCCGGCCGCGGCGCCGGAGACCATCAGCGCCTTGCGCTCGTCGGCCGAGAGGCGCAGGTGCTGGGCGACCAGCGAGCCGATCGCGCCGCCGGTCATGATGATCGGTCCCTCGGCGCCGAACGGACCGCCGGTCCCGATGCTCACCGCCGCCGACACCGGCTTGAGCACGGCCACCTTCGGCTCCACCCGGCTGCGGCGGGTCAGGATCGCCTCGATGGCCTCGGGCATCCCGTGCCCGCGGATCGCCTCGGAGCCGTGCCGGGCCATCAGCCCGACGACCAGCCCGCCCACGACCGGGGCGCCGAGCACGAGCCACCACGGGTGCGGCACGGCGCCGGGTGCGATCAGCTCGGGGGAGAGCCGCCCGTAGAAGACGGCCTGGGTGATGAGGCCGATGAGCTGCAGCAGCGCCCACGCGGCGAGCGCGCCGAGGGCGCCGATCGGCACCGCCCAGGCCATGATCCGGAGCACCCGCGGTGTGACGGTGAAGTCGCCGAGCGCGGGGCGGGTGCGCGCCGCCGGGGCGCTCACGGGGCGATCCCGGCGTCGCCGGCCGCCGCGTGCAGGGCGCCGAGGTCGTCGGCGAGGCGCGCGGTCACGTCGCCGGGCAGCCGCGACACGAGGGCCGCCAGCTCGGCGTGACGCCGGTCGAGGACCCGGGCGACGAGCTCGCGGCCCGTCGCGGTCAGCTCCAGGGTCACCACGGTGCGGTTGGCCTCCTCGCGTCGGCGGGTCAGGTGCCCGGCGGGCTCGAGCTGGTCGGCCGCCCGCGTCACCGTCGACGGCGCCGTCCCCAGCCGCCGGGCGACGACCGAGCTCGGCGCGGGGCCGTGGTCGGCGAGCACGAGCAGCAGGCGGAACTGCGCCAGGGACACCCCGTTCTCGACGCCCTCGACCGCGCGGGTCGCGACGCCGACGAGCACCGGGGTGAGCGCGAGCAGCGCGGCGACCGCGCGGGCGTCCTGTTCTTTCACGCCAACAAATCTTGCAAACTGCAAAGCTTGAGTCATCGTGTGTCGTGTCACGGACGGGCCCTACGGTGTCGGGGTGAGCACCGTGCGCGAGGAGTGCCTGGCCCTGCTGCGGAGCCGGGGGATCACCACGATCTTCGGCAACCCGGGCTCCACCGAGCTGCCGATGTTCCGCGACTTCCCCGACGACTTCCGCTACGTCCTCGCCCTCCAGGAGGCGGTCGCGGTCGGCGCCGCCGACGGGTACGCGCAGGCCACGGGGCTCCCCGCGCTGGTCAACCTGCACTCGGCGGCGGGGGTGGGCCACGCGCTCGGCTGCCTCTACAGCGCGTACCGCAACCGCAGCCCGGTCGTCGTGATCGCCGGCCAGCAGGCGCGCTCGCTGCTCACCGGCGAGCCGTTCCTCTACGCCGAGCGCCCCACCGAGTTCCCGCGCCCTACGTCAAGTTCGCCCGGGAGCCCGCGCGGCCCGCCGACGTCCCGGCGACGCTGGCGCGCGCGCTGCACGTCGCGGCGACCCGCCGCGCGGGCCGGTCATGCTCAGCGTCCCGGTCGACGACTGGGACGCCGCTGCCGCCGGCCCGGTGCCCGCGCACGACGTGCACGGCGTCGTCGGCGGCGACCCCGACGTGCTCGCAGCGGTCGCCGCCGACCTGGCCGCGGCGCGGTCCCCGGTGCTCGTGGTCGGTGGCGAGGTCGACCGCGACGACGCCTTCGCCGACGTCGTCGCCCTCGCCGAGCGGCACCGCGCGCGGGTGTGGGCCGCCCCGATGTCGCCGCGCTGCGGCTTCCCCGAGCGCCACCCGCTGTTCGCGGGGTTCCTCGCGCCGTCGAAGGAGGCCGTCGTCGCCGCGCTCACCGGCCACGACCTCGTCGTCGTCCTCGGGTCGCCGGTGTTCCCGTACCACACCGAGGGGTCGGGCCCCCTGCTCCCGGAGGGCGCCCGGCTCGTGGCGCTGACCGAGGACCCGGCGCAGGCCGCGTGGACGCCGGAGGGGACGACCGTGGTCACCGGGATGCGGCTCGCCGCCCGCGCGCTGCTCGCCGGACCCGCCCCGGTCGAGCGCCCGCAGCCCGCGCCGCGCGTCCCGGCACCGGCCCCCGACCCGGCCGTGCTCGACGACGCCCTGCTCATGGCGACGCTCGCCGAGCTCCGGCCCGCCGACTCGGTGATCGTCGAGGAGGCCCCTGCGTCGCGACCGGCGCTGCGCGCGCACCTGCCGATCGACCGGCCGCACGGCTTCCACACCGGCGCCGCGGGCGCTCTCGGCCACGGCCTGCCCGCCGCGGTGGGGATCGCGCTCGCCCGCCCCGACCGGCGGGTGATCGCGCTGATCGGCGACGGGTCGGCGATGTACACGATCCAGGCGCTGTGGACCGCGGCGCGCCTCGGCGTCGCCCTGACCGTGGTCATCGTCGACAACGGCCGCTACCAGGCGCTCGACGAGTTCGCCGAGCACTTCGGGATCGCGAAGCCGGTGGGCACGGCGCTGCCCGGGCTCGACCTCGTCGCGCTGGCCACTGGGCAGGGCGTGCCGGCCCGGCGCGTCACCCGCGCGGCCGACCTCGCGCCCGCGCTGCGCGAGGCCCTCGCGTCGCCCGGCCCGTCGCTGGTCGACGTCGAGGTGCCCTGAGGGTCACCGCCGCCGCAGGGTCGTCCTGGTCGTGTAGTCCTTCGTCGGCCCGCGGACGTCCATGGTGATCGCGACGAGGTCGGGCGGGGTGAACGTGTAGGTGCCGGTGTAGTCGTCGGCGTCGCAGTGGTGCACGTCGCGTGCCGTGCCGGTGGGGTCGAGGCGCAGCGTGTGCATCAGCCCTCCGGACCAGCGGTCCTGCGCGAAGAGCACGTCGATGCGGTCGTCCTCGTCCACCAGGACCCAGCGGTACTCGCGGTACACGGGCCCGGTGAACCCGTCGCTGCGGCGCAGCTCGCCGTCCTCGCGGTAGGCGAGCACCGCCTCGCCGTCGGGGGTGAACGTCGCGACGCCGTGCATCGTCCGATCCCGGCTCGAGCACGCGGTCGAGCGTCCACGTGCCGGCCAGCGCGGCGAACACCTCCCGGCAGGTCACGCCCCTCATCCGTCGCCCACCCCCGCGCGGCGAGGGCCTCGCCGAGCTCGTCGGCGTGCCGCACCGCGCGGACCACGAGCGGCACCAGCCGGGCGGTGACCGAGCGCTCCATCCCGCGCGCCCGCGCCGCCTCGCCGACCTCCTCGGCGATCCGGGTCAGCGCCGCGACCGCCGCGACGGTCAGGCCCACCAGCAGGCCGAGCCGCTCGGGGGCCTCCTCGGGCAGGCCGACGCGGCGCAGCGGGCGGGCGAGCCGCTCGACCAGCGCCACCAGCTCGTCGACCCCGTCGTGAGCGTCAGCAGGTGCGCCGCGGCGACCGTCACGACGAAGCGCAGAGTGATCACCTCGGCGGCCGCGAGCCCGAGGAACCACCACTGCACGGCGAACAGGATCGCCGCGACCAGCACGAGGAAGCGCAGGAAGCGCAGGCGCGGGCCGCGGGTGACGGCGTGCCCCACGGCGACGACCGCGCCGAGCACTCCGAGCGCGGCCGGCGACGAGACGACGAACGCCGACGTGGTCAGCACCAGCAGCGCGAGCACCTTGGCGCCCGCCGGCGCGCAGCGCAGCGGCCCGCGCCCGGCGCCCGCGACCGCGGTGACCGTCACCGGGCGAGCCGGCGGTAGTGGGCGAGCGCGGGCGCGGCCTCGTCGTCGGCGACGACACGGCCCTCGTGCAGCACGACGATGCGTCCGAACCCGTCGAGGACGTCGAGGTCGTGGGTGACGAGCACGACCTGCTGGCGCAGCCCGGCGAGGGTCTCCATGAAGCGGTGCTTGTTGCGCAGGTCGAGCAGCGTGGTGGGCTCGTCGCAGACCAGGACGTCGGGGTCGAGCGCGAGCATCGCGCACAGCGCCAGCAGCTGCTTCTGGCCGCCCGACAGCGCGTGGGCGGGGTGGTCGGCGTGGTCGCCGAGCCCGTGGGCGGCGAGGACGTCGCGCGCGCGGGCGGCGCGCTCGGCGCGGGGGACGTCGCCGCGGCGGCGCAGCGACAGCGCCACGTCCTCGACCGCCGTCGGCATGATGATCTGGCTGTCGGGGTCGGTGACCAGGAACCCGACCCGTCGTCGGACCGCACGGCCGTCGCGGGCGGGGTCGAGGCCGTGCACCCGCACCCGCCCCGCGCTGGGCACGACCAGGCCGTTGATCATCCGGGCGAGCGTGGACTTGCCCGAGCCGTTGAGGCCGACGAACGCCGTGCGCGGCCCGTCGAGGGCCAGGTCGATCCCGTCGAGCGCGGGGCGGTCCTGCGCGGCGCCCGGGTGGCGGTGGATCACCCCGGTGAAGCGGATGGTCGCGTCGTCGCTCACCGGCGGTGCGCGAGATCCGGCAGCGCCCGGTGCACGAGCGAGGCGACGAGCGCGACGACCACCGCCTTGACCAGGTCGCCGGGGACGAACGCGAGCGACAGGACCGCGGCGGTGGGCAGGCTCCCGACCGCCAGCGCGTAGACCGCGATGCCGGGGACGTAGTCGACGAACAGCCCGAGCAGCACCTCGACGAGCAGCCCGAGGAAGCGCGGCCGGGCGAGCCGCGAGGCCACCAGCCCGGACACCAGGGCGGCGAGGACGTAGCCGACGAGGTAGCCCGCGCCGGGGGCGACGAACGGGGCGAGCCCGCCGCGGCCGCCGGTGAGCAGCGGCAGGCCCAGCGCGACGAGGGCGAGGAACAGCACCGTCGCCGCCGTCGCGGCCCGGGGGCCGAGGAGGACGCCCGCGAGCACCGGGCCCATGTTCTGCAGCACGATCGGCACGGCGACCGCGCCGACGGGGATGCCGGGGAACAGGCCGAGCACCGCGATCAGCGCCGCGAACACCACGATCCGGGCGAGACCGGCCGCGGGCCCGGACGTCCGCGCGTCCGTCGTCATCTCCGCCACGCTAGCCGCCGAGCCCGACCGGGCGGGGCTCGACCGGCGTCGTCTTGATCACCGACGTCACCGTCGAGGAGTGGTCGGTCCAGTGCTCGAGGACGCGGTCGAGGTCGGCGACGTCACGGACCTGCACCCGCATGAGCAGGCAGTCCTCGCCGGTGATCTTGTGGCACTCGACGACCTCGGGCTGGTCGAGCGCCATCTTCTCCACCGTCCTGCCCTGGCCGAGCGCCGGCCGCACCCGGATCCAGGCCCCGATCGGGTGCCCGAGGGCGGCCGGGTCGATGTCGAGCCGGTAGCCGCGGATCACGCCGGCGCGCTCGAGGCGCTGGACCCGCTCGGTGACCGCGGGCGCCGAGAGCCCGACGCGCCGTCCGAGCTCGGACATGGACAGCCGCGGGTCGTCGGAGAGGGCTCGCAGGATGCGCTCGTGGGTCTCGTCGAGCTCCATCATGGATTCTCCAGGTACAACGGCCGTCTCACGTCGGGTTCTGACGGTACCTGGCGGCGACAACCGTGAGAACGCCATGGGAAGTCCGTCTCGACCTCGGAGGATGACGGTATCCGCTTTCCGAGGGGGAGAACATCGTGACCGTCGTCCTGGGCCTCGCCGTCGTGGCCGCACTCGTCCTGATCGCCGCGCGCTACGGCGCCGACAGCCGTACCGGCGCCGACCCGACCGGGCGCGACGCCGCCTGGCCCGACCGCCCCGTCCGCCACCACACCCCGCGCGCCGACCTGCGCGTGCTGGGCGCGCTCGCCCGCGCGTGGGCCGCGCAGGTCCGCGCCGAGCGGGTGCTCGACCGCCACCAGCGCCCGTGGGACGCCTGCTCCGCCGTCACACCACGGTGGTGAGCGTCGCCGGCTCGCGGTCGAGGTCGTCCCAGGTGGCGGCGAGCCGGTCGACCGCGTCGTCGAGGACGTCGAGCGGCAGCGAGTAGGGCACCCGCAAGCGGCTCTCGAACGCCCCGCCGACCCCGAACCGGGGCCCGGAGGCGAGCACGAGCCCGTGCCGTGGCGCCGCCTCGGCCAGCGCGCTCGAGCGGGGCGCGCCGAGGTCGGCCCACAGGCCCATCCCGCCCGCCGGGCGGCGCACCGACCAGTCGGGCAGTGCGGCGGGCAGGACCCGGAGCAGGTGGTCGCGGCCCGTGCGCAGCCGCTCACGATTGGCGGCGGCGAGCTCGTCGAGTCGTTCCAGCAGAGCCAGTGCCATGAGCTGGCCGAGGACCGGCGGGGCCACGTCGTCGGAGGCACGGGTCGTCGCGATCCGGCGCACCAGCGCCCGCGGCGCCCGCAGCCAGCCGATGCGCAGCCCGCCCCACACCGTCTTCGACAGCGAGCCGATCGTGATCACCGGGCTCTCGCTGCGCGGCCCGGCGAACGACCCGAGGCGCGCGGGCGGCGGGGCGTCGATCCACGTGTCGCGCAGGCTGTCGTCGACGACGATCGGGACGCCGTGGCGGCGGAAGGCGTCGACGACGGCCTCGCGCGTCGGGGCGCTCATGACCGCCGCGGTCGGGTTGTGCTGGTCGGCGACGAGGTAGGCCATCGCCGGGGTCGACTCGCGCAGGGCGGCCGCGAGGGCGCGGACGTCCCAGTCGAGCGTGCCGTCGTCGTCGCGGTGCAGCGTCACCGGCACCGGGCGCGCCGAGCTGTGGTGCACCAGGCCGATCGCGTTCGGGTAGGTCGGCTGGTCGAGCACGACGCGGTCGCCGGGACGGACCAGGGCGCGCGCCACGAGCGCGTGGGCGTGCTGGCCGCCGCAGGTGATGAGGACCTCGTCGGGGTGCGTGGGCACGCCCTCGGCCGCGAGGTGCCGCGCCACGGCCTCGCGCAGGACCGGCAGGCCGACCACGTCGTAGCCGGAGCCCGACAGGTGGGCCGGCAGCGCGGCGAGCGCCTCACGACCCGCCTCCGCCATCGCCTCGGTGGGGGCGAGGGGGGCCGCGTGCGCGAGGTCGATCGCCCCCGCCGGGCTCGGGCTGGGCGTGAACGGCCGCGGCGGGCCCCCGGTCGGGGTGGCGGTCCAGGTGCCCGAGCCACGGCGGCGCACGAGGTGGCCCGACTCGCGCAGCCGCTCGTAGGCCGCGGCCACCGTGCCCCGGCCGACGCCGAGCACGCCGGACAGGTCGCGCTCGCTCGGGACGCGGACCCCGGTGGTGAGCCTGCCGTCGGCGAGCAGGGCCTGGATGCGCAGGGCGAGGGCGGCGTGCGCGGGCCCGCCGGCGTCGGGGCCGACGCCCCAGGCGCCGAGCCGGCGGGCGAGGCCGGCCGCTCAGAGCAGGTCGGACAACACGTCTCCCTGCCACTTCTGCCAATTCGCCTGCCACTCTGGCAGAAGTGGCTCTTGCGGCCAGCCACCGAGGAGCCACCGTCGAGGGTGTCACCGTCACCGGGGAGGAGTGGCCCTCATGTCCCTCGTCATCGCTCTCGTCGTCCTGGCCCTGCTGGTCGTGGTGGTCGCGCGCTACGGCGCCGACAGCCGGACCGGCGCCGACCCGACCGGGCGCGACGCCGCGTGGCCCGCCGGTCCGGTGCGGCACCACACCCCGCGCGCGGACGTGCGGATCCTGCGCGCGATGGCCCGCGCGTGGGCGGCGCAGGTGCGGGCCCACGCCGTGCTCGCCGACCGGGCCGAGCCGTGGGAGGTCAGGCCCGCCGCGCGACCGTCTGCCACATGCCGTTCGGCCCGAGCTGGTGCACGGTGATCTCGAGGCCGGCACCGCGCAGGCGGTCGGCGATGCGCTCGTGTGACAGGCGCAGCTTCGGGTAGCTCGAGATGATCGTGTTCCACACGTCGCCCGCGCGGGTCTGCAGGACGTCGTGGACCTCGACCGTGTCGGGTCCCGTCGCCTCGAGGAAGCACAGCAGCAGGCGGTCGCGGTCGCTGCGCACCGGGACGAAGCGGTCGGTGCCGTGGAGCTCGGCGGTCATGTCGCGGTAGGTGAGCACGACCGCGCCGCCCGGTGCGACGACGCGGCCGAGGTCGGCGAGCAGGGCGTCGACGGCGCCGACCGAGGGCAGGTGCACGAGGCTGTCGCCCATGCAGACCGCGAGCGCGATGCTCGCGTCGGCGAGCGAGGCGGTCACGGCGACGGCGTCGCCCGGCGTCGGGCGGATCGCGGGGCGCGCCACGGCGTGCCCCGCGAGCTCGGCGAGCAGCGCCGGGTCGGGGTCGACCGCGACGACCGGGTCGTGGCCCCGGTCGGCCAGGGCCAGGCTCTGCGCCCCGGAGCCGCAGCCGAGGTCGAGCGCCGGACCGGCGCCCGCCGCATCGCCCAGCAGCGCGGCCAGCAGGGCGCCCTGGTCGGCCGCCGTCGACTCGATGTCGTCACCGAGCATCCACGTGAGGTTCGCGGCGAGCAGGACGCGGTAGTGCTCGGCGACGCGGCCGCTGGCGATGGCATCGGGCTCGGCGGTCACGCCCGGAACCGTACTCAGCGCTCGATCGAGGCGGCCGCGGCCTCGTCGAGCAGCCACAGCGTGCGGTCGGTCCCGGCGAGGCCGGCCAGGGGCACCTCGACCTCGCTCGCCCCCGCCCACGCCCGGCCCAGCACCTCGGCCTTGCCCTCGCCCGCCGCGACGAGCCACACCTCGCGCGCCCGGCGCGCGGCGGCCAGCGTGAGCGAGATGCGCGTCGGCGGCGGCTTCGGGCAGTCGCGGACCGCCACCACCCCGGGCGCGGCGGCGTGCACGGCGGGGGAGTCGGGGCACACCGACAACGTGTGTCCCTCGGGCCCGCACCCGGCGAGGAGCACGTCGAACGCGGGGATCCCGTCGCCCGTCCCGAGGCGGGCGGCCGCGTCGGCGAGCACCTGGGCGTAGACCTCGGCGCCGGCCTCGGGGAGTCGACGCCACCGTCGGACGGCGGCATCGGGTGCACCCGCGCCTGGTCGAGCGGCAGCGCGTCGAGCAGCGCGTCGCGGGCCTGGGCGTCGTTGCGGTCGTCGGTCCCGGCGGGCACGAAGCGCTCGTCGCCCCAGAACACCTCGACCGCCGACCAGTCGACCTCGTCGCGCCGCGGCCCGTCGGGGCCGGCCAGCGCGGCCACGGCCTCGAGCATCGCGATGCCGATGCCGCCGCCGGTGAGGACGACCGAGGCGAGCCCGCGGGCCGACTGCGCCGCGGCCAGCGCCGTGACCAGTCGCTCGGCGCCGTCGGTCGCGGCGGCGTCCTCGTCGGCCCGCACGACCAGTTCCCGCTCGCTCATGCGGTGCTCCCTGCTCTCCTCTCGGTGCCCTTGCCCGCCGATGCCCCCGCCGCGAGGGCCTCCGCGAAGATCTCGTCGGGGTCGAGCCGCCGCAGCTCCTCGGCCAGGCACTCCCGTGCGGTGCGCCGCGGCAGTGCGACGCGGCGGTCGGGCTGGCCCGGCTGGCGCAGGATCGCGTTCTTGCCGTCGGTCCGGGACAGCTCGACCGCGCCCGAGGGCCGGTCGAGGCGCACGCCGGCGATCTGGCCGTCGGTCGACTCGACGGACTTGCGGGTGACCGTGACGCCGAGCCGCGCGCCCAGCCAGCCCGCGAGCAGGTCGGCCGAGGCGGAGTCGGCCGACGCCGACACGGTCACCTTGGTGACCGCCTCGTGCGGGGGCTGGTCCATGGCCGCGGTGAGCAGCGCGCGCCAGCTCGTGATCCGGCTCCAGGCGATGTCGGTGTCGCCGGCCCCGTAGTGCGAGCGCAGCCTTGCCGAGCGCCCGCGACGGGCTCTTCGTCGTCGACACGTCGGTGATGCGCCTGCTCGCGACGGTGCCGACGGGGTCCTCGGACGGCGACACCGGCGGCTCGCCCGGCCACCACGCCACGATCGGCGCGTCGGGCAGCAGCAGCGGCACCACGATCGCCCCGCCCTGGTCGGCCAGCGGCCCGTACATCCGCAGGACGATGACCTCGCTGGCGCCCGCGTCGCCGCCGATGCGGATCTGGGCGTCGAGGCGGGCGGCCGCCCGCCGCACCCCGCGCGCGAGCACCAGCACGCGGCAGGGGTGCTCGCGGCTGGCGTCGTTGGCCGCCGAGATCGCCGCCTCGGCCTCCGGGCCGTCGTCGGTGACGATGACCAGGGTCAGCACGCGACCGAGCGCGACGGCCCCCGCGCTCTCGCGCAGGTCGACCATCTTGCGGTTGACCGCCGAGGTGTCGGTCGAGGGCAGGTCGACGATCACGTGTCCCCCTCCGGGTTCACGGGCGCCGCCAGGTCCGGCCGGTGCGCTCGAGGAGCTTCTCGGCCGAGGGCGGGCCCCAGGTGCCGGCGGCGTACGCGTCGGGGGAGCCCTCGGCGTGCCACTTCGCGATCACCGGGTCGAGGATCGTCCAGGACAGCTCGACCTCGGTGTTGGTGGGGAACAGCGACGGCTCGCCGAGCAGGACGTCGAGCAGCAGCCGCTCGTAGGCCTCGGGGGAGGCCTCGGTGAACGCGGTGCCGTAGCCGAAGTCCATCGTGACGTCGCGGACCTCCATACCCGAGCCCGGCACCTTCGAGCCGAACCGCAGGGTCACGCCCTCGTCGGGCTGCACCCGCACGACCAGCGCGTTCTGGCCGAGCTCCTCGGTCATCGTCTGGTCGAAGGGCAGGTGCGGGGCGCGCTTGAACACGACCGCGATCTCGGTGACTCGCCGGCCCAGGCGCTTGCCGGTGCGCAGGTAGAACGGCACGCCCGCCCAGCGCCGGGTGGCGACCTCGCAGGTGATCGCGGCGTAGGTCTCGGTGACCGAGTCGGGCGGGAAGCCCTCCTCCTGCTGCAGGCCGCGGACCTCGGTGCTGCCCTGCCACCCGGCGGTGTACTGCCCGCGGGCGGTGGTCTCGTCGAGGGGCTCGGCGAGCCGGGTCGCCGACAGCACCTTGATCTTCTCCTCCCGCAGGTCGTCGGGGGAGAACGAGAGCGGCTCCTCCATCGCGCACAGGGCGAGGAGCTGCAGGAGGTGGTTCTGGATGACGTCGCGGGCCGCGCCGATGCCGTCGTAGTAGCCCGCCCGGCCCCCGACGCCGATGTCCTCGGCCATCGTGATCTGCACGTGGTCGACGTGGTGGGCGTTCCAGATCGGCTCGAACAGCTCGTTGGCGAACCGCAGCGCCAGCAGGTTCTGGACGGTCTCCTTGCCGAGGTAGTGGTCGATGCGGAAGACCGAGTCCTCGGGGAAGACGTCGTTGACGATCTCGTTGAGCTCGCGCGCCGACGCCAGGTCGTGCCCGAACGGCTTCTCGATGACCACGCGGCGCCACGCGTCCTCGGTCGAGTCGGCGAGACCGGCGCGCGAGAGCTGCTTGCAGACCGTGGGGAACGCGTCGGGCGGGATCGAGAGGTAGAACGCGTGGTTGCCGCCGGTGCCGCGCTGCTCGTCGAGCTCGGCGACCGTGGTGGCGAGCCGGTCGAAGGCGTCGTCGTCGTCGAAGGTGCCCTGCACGAAGCGCAGCCCCTCCGACAGGCGGTCCCAGACCTCCTGGCGAAAGGGGGTCCGCGCGTTCTCGCGGACCGCGTCGTGACGACCTCGGCGAAGTCCTCGTGGCGACCAGCTGCGCCGGGCGAACCCGACCAGCGCGAAGCCGGGCGGGAGCAGCCCCCGGTTCGCGAGGTCGTAGATGGCGGGCATGAGCTTCTTGCGGGCGAGGTCGCCGGTGATGCCGAACAGCACCAGCCCGCTGGGCCCCGCGATCCGCGGCAGGCGCTTGTCGCGCGCGTCGCGCAGCGGGTTCCGCCACGGCTGCGGCTCGGTGGCGAGGCGGGTGCGGCTCACCGTCACCGCGCTCTCGTCGAGACGCTCTCGAGCGCGGTCATCACCGCGACGAGGCCCGCGGCCCGGTCGGCGAGGTGCAGGCGCAGGACCGGCCTGCCGTGCTCGACGAGGACCCCGGCGTCGCCCTTGGCCTGGGCGTGCTGGAGCACCCCGAAGCTGAAGGGCTGGTCGGGGATCGCGAGGTCGTCGGCCACCGACCCGGTGAGCTGCAGGAACACGCCGTTCTGGTGGCCGCCCTTGTGGTACTGCCCCGTGGAGTGCAGGAACCGGGGGCCCCAGCCGAACGTGGTCTGCAGGCCGCTGCGGCGGGCGGTCTCGGGACGCAGCAGCGCCGCGGAGGCGTCGTCGAGGCGGTCGAGGTAGGCCTGGACGGCGACGTAGCCCGCGCTCGGGTCGCCGCCGCCAGCAGGGCGCGAGCGCCTCGACCAGCGTCGACGCGGAGCCGAGCCAGCCGGCGCCCTTCCCGCCGACGCCGGCGCGGACCTCGACCTCGCCCTCGGTGAACGCGGGCGGGTCGTCGGCCGAGCCGGAGCCCGCCGAACCGGCCTGCGCGAGCAGGTCGCGGGTCGCCTGCTTGGCCGACTCGACGTCGGGCTGGTCGAACGGGTTGATCCCGATCAGCCGGCCGGCGAGCGCGACGGCGGTCTCCCAGAGCAGGAACTGCGCGCCCAGCGAGCCGCTCACCGCGACCGCCGTGTTCGGCGTCGACGGGCCGATCGCCACCGCGGTGGCGTCCGAGGAGATCTCGTCGAAGCCCGGCGCCGCGGCGTCCTCCACCACCACCGGGAGGAGCCCCACGCCCTGCTTGCCGGTGGACTCCGCGATCAGCTGCTCGGCCCAGTCGCCGAAGCCGATGAGGTCGGAGCCGGTGTCGGCGAGCACCACCTTCTCGGCGCCCGCCGCGTGGGCGGCCGCCAGCGCGGACGCCAGCACGACCGCGGGGTTGTCGGCCGTGTCCCGCGCGAGGTCCGGGGCCACCGCGCCCGCCTCGTCGAGCAGCGCCGCGACGTCGACGCCGGCCAGCGCGGCGGGCACGAGCCCGAAGGCGGTGAGCGCCGAATAGCGCCCGCCCACCCCCGGGTCGGCCTCGATCAGCGCGCGGTAGCCCTGCTCGCGGGCGAGGTCGGCCAGGGCGCTGCCGGGGTCGGTGACGACGACCATGCGCGACGCCGCGTCGATCCCGTTGGCCTCGAAGACCTCGGTGAACGTCCGGCGCTGGCTGTCGGTCTCGACCGTCGAGCCCGACTTCGAGCTGACGACGAGCACGGTGCGCGCGAGGTCGCCCGCGAGCGCGTCGGAGACCTGGCCCGGGTCGGTCGTGTCGAGCACCCGCTGACCGTAGTGCCCGACGCGGTCTGGCAGATGACCTCGGGCGCGAGCGACGAGCCGCCCATCCCCGCGAGCACCACGCGGTCGACGCCCTCGGCGTGCAGGTCGCCCCGCAGCGCGACGAGCCGGTCGACCAGGGGCCGCGACGACTCGTGCAGCGTGGTCCACGACAGGCGCTTCGACGCCTCCGGCTCGGCGTCGGGACCCCACAGCGTCGGGTCCTGCGCGGCGAGCTTCGAGGCGGCGCCGTCGCCGGCGAGCTTCCCCGCCAGCGGCCGTGCCGCGTCCGCGAGTGCCGGGTCGGTGATCTCGACGTGGGTGCCGCTCACTTCGCCTGCTCCGGGCTCCGGCGGGTCAGCTGCTCGGACACGGTGGCGGTGAGCTCCTGCCACGAGTCGTCGAACTTCTTCACGCCCTCGTCCTCGAGGACCTGGTAGACGTCGGCGACGTCGATCCCGACCTCGGCCAGGGCGGCGAAGACCTCGCGGGCGCCGTCGGCGGTGCCGCTGACGGCGTCGCCGTGGGGCTCGCCGTGGTCGGCGAACGCGTCGAGGGTCGCCTCGGGCATCGTGTTGACGGTGTCGGGGGCGACGAGCTCGGTGACGTAGAGCGTGTCGGGGTAGGCCTTGTTCTTCACCCCGGTGGAGGCCCACAGCGGTCGCTGCGCCTTGGCGCCCGCGCCCTTGAGCGCCGCCCAGCGCTCGGTACCGAAGACCTCGAGGAACGCGGCGTAGGCGAGCCGGGCGTTGGCCACCGCGGCGGTGCCGCGCAGCGCGAGCGCCGCGTCGGTGCCGATCGAGTCGAGCCGCGTGTCGATCTCGGAGTCGACGCGGGAGACGAAGAACGACGCCACCGACGCCATGGCCGAGAGGTCGTGGCCGTTCGCCTTGGCCTGCTCCATGCCGGAGAGGTAGGCGTCCATCACCTCGCGGTAGCGGCTCACCGAGAAGATCAGGGTCACGTTGACGCTGATGCCCTCGGCGAGCGTGCGGGTGATCGCCGGCAGCCCCTCGGGCGTGGCCGGAATCTTGATCATCAGGTTGGGGCGGTCGACGGTCTTCCAGAGGTCGACGGCCTCGGCGACGGTGCCCTCGGTGTCGTGCGCCTTGCGCGGGTCGACCTCGAGGGACACGCGGCCGTCCTGGCCGTCGGTCCGGGAGTAGACGCTGCGGAACACGTCGCAGGCGCGGCGGACGTCCTCGGTCGTCAGCTGGCGGATCGCGTCCTCGACCGACGCGCCGCGCGCCGCGAGCCCGTCGAGGTCCTCGGCGTAGTCGTCGGCGTCGGAGAAGGCGCTCGCGAAGATCGTCGGGTTGCTCGTCACGCCGACGACGTGCTTGCTCTCGATGAGGTCGGCGAGGTTGCCCGACTCGATGCGCTGGCGGGACAGGTCGTCGAGCCAGATGGAGACGCCGGCCGCGGACAGGTCGGCGAGCGGTGTGCTGCTCATGGTGTCCTCCTGGGTGGGACGGTTGCTCAGCGGGACGAGCGCGCCAGCGAGCGGCGTGCGGCGTCCACGACGGCCTCGGCGGTGAATCCGAACTTCTCGAACAGGGTCTTGTACGGGGCGCTCGCGCCGAAGTGCTCGATCGAGACGGGCTCGCCGGTGGTGCCGAGGTGGCGGTACCAGGGCTGCGCGACGCCGGCCTCGACCGAGACGCGGGCGGTCACCGCCGCCGGGATCACGCACTCGCGGTAGTCCTCGTCCTGGTTCTCGAACCAGTCGAGGCACGGCATCGACACCACGCGGGTGGGAACGCCGTCGGCCTCGAGGGTCTTCCGCGCCTCGACGGCGAGCTGGACCTCGGAGCCGGTGGCGATGAGACGACCTGCGGGTCGCCGCCCTCGGCGTCGGCCAGCACGTAGCCGCCGCGGGCGACGCCCTCGTGGGAGGTGCCCTCGAGGACCGGGACGCCCTGGCGGGTCAGCGCGAGGCCGGCCGGGCCGGTCGGGTTCTCGAGGATCGCGCGGAACGCGTACGCGGTCTCGTTGGGGTCGGCCGGGCGCAGCATCGACATGCGGGGGATCGCCCGCAGCGCGGCGAGCTGCTCGATCGGCTGGTGGGTCGGGCCGTCCTCGCCGAGGCCGATCGAGTCGTGGGTCCAGATGTAGGTCGTCGGCAGGTTCATCAGCGCCGCGAGGCGGACGGCCGGGCGCATGTAGTCGCTGAAGATGAGGAACGTGCCGCCGTAGACGCGGGTGCCGCCGTGCAGCGCGATGCCGTTGAGGATCGAGCCCATCGCGTGCTCGCGGACCCCGAAGTGCAGGACGCGGCCGTAGGGGCTCATCCGCCCCCACATCGTCGTCTCGACCGAGGCGGGGCCGAAGGACGGCGAGTCGGGGATCGTCGTGTTGTTGCTCTCGGCGAGGTCGGCCGAGCCGCCCCACAGCTCGGGGAGCTCCGGACCGACGGCACCGAGGATCTTCTGCAGCGCCTTGCGGGTGGCGAGCGCGTCGTCGCCGGTGCTCCAGGTGGGCAGCGCGTCGGCCCAGCCCTGCGGCAGCTCGCGCTTGGCCATGCGGTCGAAGAGCTCACGACGCTGCGGGTTGGCGGCTGCCCAGTCGTCGAACTGCTTGGTCCACGCCTCGTGCGCCTCGCGTCCGCGGTCCTTGGCCTTGCGCGCGTGCTCGAGCACCTGGTCCTCGACGACGAAGCTCTGGTCGCGCTCGAAGCCGAGGATGCGCTTGACGGCCGCGACCTCGTCCTCGCCCAGCGCCGAGCCGTGGGCCGCGCCGGTGTTCTGCTTCTCCGGCGCCGGGTAGCCGATCACGGTGCGCAGCGCGATGAAACTGGGTCGGTCGGTGACGGCGCGGGCGTTGGCCAGCGCCTCCCGGATGCCGACGACGTTCTCGCCGCCGCGCACCACCTGCGTGTGCCAGCCGTACGCGTCGTAGCGGCCCACCACGTCCTCGGAGAGCGCCACCGAGGTGTCGTCCTCGATCGAGATGTGGTTGTCGTCGTAGAACACGACGAGGTTGCCCAGCTGCTGGCGGCCCGCGATCGACGACGCCTCCGCGGTGACGCCCTCCTCCATGTCGCCGTCGGAGGCGATGACGTAGACGACGTGGTCGAACGGGCTCTCGCCGAGCGCGGCGTCGGGGTCGAAGAGACCGCGCTCGCGGCGGGCGGCCATCGCCATGCCCACCGACGACGCCAGACCCTGGCCCAGGGGGCCGGTGGTGGTCTCGACGCCGGCGGTGTGCTGAACTCGGGGTGCCGGGGGTGTAGGAGTCCCAGGTGGCGCAGCGCCTCGATGTCGGGCAGCTCGAGCCCGTAGCCCGCGAGGAAGAGCTGCAGGTACAGGGTGAGGCTGGAGTGGCCCGCCGAGAGCACGAAGCGGTCGCGGCCCGGCCAGTCGGCGTCGTTCGGGTCGTGGCGCATCGTGTGCTGGAACAGCTCGTAGGCCAGCGGCGCCAGCGACATCGCCGTGCCGGGGTGGCCGTTGCCGGCCTTCTGGACCGCGTCGGCCGCGAGCACCCGGACGGTGTCGACGGTGCGCTGGTCGAGCTCCGACCAGTCGTCGGGCATGTTCGGGGCCGTCAGCGCGGCGATCTCTTCCGGATCCTCGCTCGCCGGCTGGGTGCTGCTGACGTCGGTCGCGGTCATGCGGTCGTGGTGGAACGGGCCTTCCTTCTGGTGGTCGCGTCCGGCGAGATCGCCCCGCCGGCGGCGTGGATCGTTCCAGTCGGTCGATTACCCGAGGTCCCGGGGCCGGACACCCCGCCTACCATTCCCGCGTCGGCGCGGATCGCGCGCGCGATGCGGTCGGGGTGCAGACTGCCTACCGACGACACTGTAGGAGATGGAGACGACGAGGTGGGGTGCCACCCGGTGAGCACGGCGATCGGACCGGGGGACGCAGCGGAGCGGAGCCACGGGAACCCGATCCGGCCAGGTCGACGCGCCGGATTCCTCCGCACGGTCCGGGCCTACCTCTCGCTGACCAAGGCCCGCATCATCGAGCAGCTGCTCGTGGTCACGGTGCCGGCGATGATGCTGGCGCAGCGGTCCGTGCCCTCGTTGTGGCTGGTGCTCGCGGTCCTGGTGGGTGGGGCGATGGCCGCGGCCAGCGCGCACGCCCTCAACTGCGTGGTCGACGCCGACATCGACGCCAAGATGGCGCGCACCCGCAAGCGCCCGCTGGCCCGCGAGGCGGTGCCGCGGCGCAACGCGCTGATCTTCGGGCTGGTGCTCGGCGCGATCTCGGCGGTCTGGCTCGGCCTGACCGCGAACTGGGTGGCGGCCGGCCTCTCGGTGGCCGCGATCGCGTTCTACATCCTCGTCTACACGCTGCTGCTCAAGCGCCGGACCGCCCAGAACATCGTCTGGGGCGGCGCGGCGGGCTGCATGCCGGTGGTGATCGGCTGGGCCGCGGTCACCGGCACCGTGGGCTGGCCCGCCCTCGTGCTCTTCGCGATCATCTTCTTCTGGACGCCGCCGCACTTCTGGGCGCTCGCGATGCGCTACCGCGACGACTACGCCGCCGCGGGCGTGCCGATGCTGCCGGTCGTCGCCGCACCCCGACGCGTGAGCCGCCGCATCGTCGCCTACTCCTGGGCCATGGTCGCGTGGTCGCTGCTGCTCGTGCCCGCGACCTCGTGGATCTACCTCGGCGTCGCCGCGCTCGGCGGCGCCTGGTTCCTCGTCGCCGCGCACCGCCTCGACGCCGCGGTCGGCCGCGACGAGGTGGTCAACTCGATGCGGCTGTTCCACCTGTCGAACACCTACCTGACCGGCCTCTTCGTGGCCGTGGCGATCGACTCGGCCATCGGCTGGCCGGCGGTCGGCTGGCCCGTCTAGGCCTTGCCGCCCCGAGGGGCACACCGCCCATGATCATGGGCCTCGTGTTTCACCCTGCGGGCGCAGTGCCCTGATCCCCGAAGCGCGGTGGGCGAGCGCCGACACGACCCGCCGGACGACGAGCGGGCGGGGCGTCGCGGGTCGTCGGCGGTGAACGGCAGGACGAGCCAGCCACAGGCGGCGAGCGCGGCGAGCCGGGCCTGGTCGCGGCGCCACTGCGCCCGGTCGCTGCGGTGGTGGTCGCCCTGGTACTCGAGGCCACCCGCGCCCGCTCCCAGCCGAGGTCGACGCGCGCCGACGAACACGCCCGCGGCGTCGTCACGACGAGCTGGGGTCGGCGGCGGCACGTGGTGCTCGGCCAGGACCAGGCGGACCCGGGTCTCCGGCGGTGACTCCGCCCGCGGGTCGCTCGCCGCGACCGCCGCTCCGTGACGCGGCCGCGGAGCGCCGTCGTCGGCGGACGAGCAGCGCCGACGGCGCGAAGCGTCCCACCCGGGCCAGGGCGTCGAGCGCCACCACGCCCTCGACGGGGTCGAGGCGTCGGACGAGGTCCCATGCCGTGCGCTCCGCCGAGGTGACCCGGAGCCGTCGACCACCACGACGTCGGCCTCGTCGAGGAGGTCCTGGTGGATCACCAGACCATCGCGCGGGCGGACCCTCCGCCTGCCGACGACCAGGTCGACCGGCGACCGCGACGGCCCGCAGCTCGCCCCGAGCAGCTCGGCGGCCGCGTAGCCGCCGATCACGCTGCCGGGGACGTAGAGGGCGGCCTCCCGGGCACGCCCGGCGAGGTCGTCACGGGCCGCGACGGCCGCGGTGGCGACATGCACGTCCGGGTAGAGCCGCGTCGTGGTCGGCCCGGCCAGCACGCCCCAGGTGACCGTGCCCGCCCTGACCGCCCGGCCCGCCCGGAAGGGTCGTTCGTCCATCCCGATGGGAGCCGCGGCGGGTCCCGTGCGGTTCCCTCGACTTCGCCGAGGGGCACACGGCCCATGATCAAAAGCTCTCGATCATGGGCGCAGTGCTCCTGATCACGGACTTCAGGGGACGAGCAGGAGCTTCCCGGTCGTCGCGCGCCCCTCGAGGTCGCGGTGGGCCTGCGAGGCGTCGGCGAGGTCGTAGCGGCCGCCGACGCGGACGTCGAGGTCGCCCGAGGCGACGGCGGCGAAGACGTCGCCCGCGCGACGGCGCAGCTCCTCGGTGGTGCGCACGTGCCAGGCCAGCGACGGGCGCGTGAGGTACAGCGAGCCGCCGGCGTTGAGCCGCTGCGGGTCGACGGGGTCGACCGGGCCGCTGGCGGCGCCGTAGAGCGCGAGCACGCCGCGCACGCGCAGGGAGGCCAGGGAGGCGTCGAAGGTGTCCTTGCCGACGCCGTCGTAGACCACGGCGACGCCCTCGCCGCCCGTGAGCTCGCGGACGCGCTCGGCGAGGTCGCTCCCGTAGCGCAGCGTGGTGGGCCGGCGCCGCGGGCGAGCTCGTCCTTCGCCTGCGACGAGGTCGTGGCGATGACGGTGGCCCCGGCCGCGCGGGCCATCTGGCACAGCAGCAGACCCATGCCGCCGGCGCCCGCGTGGACGAGGACGGCGTCGCCGACGGCGACCGGGTGGGTGTCGTGGACGAGGTAGTGGCGGTCATGCCCTGAGCAGGACCGCGGCGGCGAGCTCGGGGTCGAGGCCGTCCGGGCACGCGCACGGCCTTCGTGGCGTCGACGGCGACCCGCTGCGCGTAGGTGCCGAAGCCGTCGCTGAACGCGACGCGGTCGCCGAGGGCGAGGTCGTCGACGCCGTCGCCGACGGCGCTCACGGTGCCCGCGCCCTCGACGCCCAGCACGAACGGCGGGTCCTTGGGGTAGAGCCCGGTGCGGAAGTAGGTGTCGATGTAGTTGACCCCGGCCACCGCGAGGTCGACGACGACCTGCCCGGGCCCGCGCTCGGGCTCGGCGACGTCGTCGGCGAGGGTCATGACCTCGGGGCCGCCGTGGGCCTCGATCCGGATCGCGCGCATCAGGGCTCCTGCCAGGACTCGGTGCCGGGCGGCCGGCCGGGGCGGTCGCGTCGGGCGGTCCGGACGGGGCGTGCAGCGCGGCCCAGAGGCCCGCCTGCGCGACGACGGTCAGCGTCGCCCCGAGCACGTGCAGCACGACGAGCAGCTCGGGGACCGCGAGGGCGTACTGGACGCCGCCGAGCAGCCCCTGCGCGAGGGTGACGACGACGAGCAGGCGGAAGCGGACCAGCACGCCGTGCGGCGCGGCGACGGCGTGGAGCAGGAAGCCGAGCCCCGTGAGCAGCCCGAGGAAGGCGAAGAGCACGTGCGCGTGCGCCATCGCGAGGTCGGGGAAGGCCAGCGCCGCGAGGCGCGGGGTGGCCGGGTCGCCGCCGTGGGGTCCCGCGGCGGTCACCAGCGTCCCGAGGACGACGAGCGCGACCAGCACCGGCGGAGGTGACGGCGGTCAGCGCCGCGGGCACGGGCGCGCGACGACGGCCCCCGGCCGTGCCGGCGGGCCGGTCGAGGGCACGGGCCTCGCGCGCGAGCAGCACGGCGAGCCAGATGAGCGGGATCGTGACGAGGAAGTGCGGCGCGACGGTGTACCAGGCGAGGCCGGTGAGCACCGTGATGCCGCCGATGACGGCCTGCGCGACCACGCCGAGCGGCATCGTCGCGGCCAGCAGCACGAGCGCCGCCGCCGCGGCCGGACCAGCAACAGGGCGGCGACGAGGCAGGCGCCGGTGACGAGCACGAGGGCGATGCCGAGCAGCCGGTTGCCGAACTCGACCCACTGGTGCACCGGCGCGATCTCGGCGTGCGCGACCGGCACCATGCTGCCCGGGAAGCACTGCGGCCAGGTGGGACAGCCGAGCCCCGAGCCGGTGACGCGCACGGCCGCGCCGGTGACGGCGATCCCGGCCTGCCCGACGACGGCGGCGACGGCGAGGGCCCGCATCACCCGCGGCGGGGTCTCGGGGAGGCGCACGGGCCCGATCCTACGACGGTCGGAGAAGGCGCAGGCAGGCCCTCAGTGCCAGCGGACCGTGCGGGAGGCGACGGCGCCGGCCACGAGGGCCCAGACGACGAGGACGACGAGGTGCAGCGCCGAGGGCGTCCCGCCGACCAGCGCCGCGCGCAGCCCCTCGGCCAGGGCGCCCGAGGGCAGCAGCTCGACGACCGCCCCGAGTGCGGTCGGGAGCTGGTCGACGGGCAGCAGGACGCCGCCCGCGAACAGCAGCACGAACCAGACGACGTTGGCGACGGCGAGCACGAGCTCGGCGCGCAGGGTGCCGCCGAGCAGCACGCCGACCGCCCCGAAGGCCGCGGTGCCGAGGACCAGCAGCAGCCACGACCCAGCCCAGCGAGCCCGCGTCGGGCGCCAGCCGAGCAGCAGCGCGACGACGACGAGCACGACGACCTGGACGACCACGACGCACGCCATCCCGCCGAGGCGCCCGCACACGAGCAGCCAGCGTGGGATCGCGGTCGCCCCGAGACGGCGCAGCACGCCGTAGCGCCGGTCGAACCCGAGGGAGATCGCCTGGCTGGTGAACGCCGTCGACATGATGGCGAGCGCGAGCACGGTGCCGAGGGCGGCGGTCACCCGCGGCTCGGGCAGCGGCACGACGCGGAGCAGCGCGAGCCCGACGAGCAGGGCCAGCGGGATGATCAGCGTCAGCAGCACCTGCTCGCCCTGGCGCAGCGCCAGCGCGGCCTCGGTGCGGACCTGGACGGCGAGCATGCGCCGGAGCGCCCCGCGACCGGGCGCCGGCGTGAAGGTGCCGGGCTCGAAGGTCATGACCTCATCTCCCTGCCGGTGAGCTCGAGGAACACGTCCTCGAGGCTGCGGCGGGCGACCCGGAGGTCGTCGGCGAGCACGCCCTGGCGGGCGCACCACGAGGTCACGGTGGACAGGACCTGCGGGTCGATCGTGCCCTGCACGAGGTAGCTCCCGGCGCTCGGTTCGGAGGCCGCGCAGCCCTCGGGGAGGGCCGCGGTGAGCAGCTGGAGGTCCATGCGCGGGGTCGCGCGGAAGCGCAGCTCCTGCTCGGCGCCCGCGGCGGTCAGCTCGCTCGGCGTGCCGTCGGCGACGACGCGGCCGTGGTCGACGATGACGATGTCGGTCGGCGAGCGCCTCGGCCTCCTGCATGAGGTGCGTCGTCAGCAGCACCGAGACGCCGTCGGCGCGCAGCGCCCCGATGAGCTCCCAGACCAGGTGCCGGCCCTGCGGGTCCAGGCCGGCGGTCGGCTCGTCGAGGAAGACCAGCTCGGGACGCCCGACGAGCGCGCAGGCCAGCGCGAGGCGCTGCTGCTGGCCGACCGAGAGCCGCTTGTAGGGCTTGCGCGCGCAGCTGCCGAGCCCGAGGACGTCGACGAGCCAGTCGGGGTCGAGGGGGTGGGCGGCGCACGCGGCGACCAGGTGAGCATCTCGCGACCCGCACCCCGGGTAGGCGCCGCCGCCCTGGGGCATGACGCCGATCCGCGCGCGCAGGGCGTCGGGGCGCCCGCCGGGTCGACGCCGAGCACGCGCACGGCGCCCGCGTCGCGGCGGCGCACGCCCTCGCAGGTCTCGACGGTCGTCGTCTTGCCTGCGCCGTTGGGGCCGAGCAGCGCGAGGACCGACCCGCGCGCGAGGGTCAGGTCGAGCCCGTCGACGGCCGCGGTGTCGCCGTAGCGCACGACGAGGTCGCGCACCTCCAGCGCCGGTTCCGGGCCCACGGCCTCGCGACTGCTCACGACCTCACAGCCTAGGTGAGGCTCAGCCCGCCGGTTCCCGCACGGTCGTCACGGGGCGTGCCTCGTCCTCGGCCGGGTCCGCGGACCCGAGGGGCTCGGCCGGTTCCGGGTCGACGAGCGCTCGAGCAGCGGCGGCAGGGCGGGGACCCGTCCACGCACCGCGAGCAGCGGCACCAGCGCGAGCAGCACCGCGGCGGTGATCGCCATCGGCAGCTGGTAGGCGCGGAACGAGAAGTCGGCGCCGGTGGGCGGGACGAGCAGGGCGACGATCGCGCACACGGCCACCGCGAACCCGCGGATGCGCGGGTTGGCCACCGACGCCGCGAGCGGGACGAACGCCCACAGCAGGTACCAGGGGTGCAGGACCGGGCCCGCGAGGAACACCGCGCCGAACCCGTAACCCATCCCGGCGACGGCGTGCAGGCGCCCGCGCAGGACGGCGAGCACGAGCAGCAGGCACACGAAGCCCGCGACGCCCAGACCGGCGGCGCGCGTGAGGTCGAGCACGGCGTCGGTGTGGTCGCCGAGCCCGAGGATGCGACCGATGCCGCCGCCGAGGACACCGAGGTCCGTGGTCACCGACAGCCAGCTGCGCAGCAGGTTCGGCACCGAGAGGGCCGCGATCCAGCCGAAGCCGAGACCGCTGCCCAGCGACACGGCGACGACCATGCCGAGCCCGAGCGCCGAGCAGCCCGCGCCGTAGGTCACAGCCCGGCGAACCCGCCGCCGTTCCTGCGGGCGATCTCGGCGGCGAGGAAGCCGAGGGCCAGCACCGCCGGGATCTTCCCGGAGGCACCGAGGCCGATGATGACCGCGCCGGCGGGCCAGCTCCAGCGGAAGCCGATCTCGAGACCGGCGAGCACCACGCCGAGCATGATCGCATCGTTGTGGATGCCGCTGACCAGGTGGAAGAGCACCAGCGGGCTGACCGCGAGCCAGAGGGCGGCGATCGGCTCGACGCCGGCGCGTCGCGCGAGGTGCGGCACGGCCCAGATCACGAGGGCGAGCCCGGCGAGGGCCAGCACCCGGTGCAGGTAGACCCCGAGGACGATGTCGTCCCCGGCGATCGCGGTGATGGTGCGCCCGAGGGAGAGGAAGCCGGGCCGTAGGGCGACGGCGTCGTGCGCCAGATCGTGGGGATGCTCGCCACGAGCGGGTCGTCGAGGCCCAGCGCCTGCGCGGCGCCGAAGAGGTACGGGTCGAACCCGCGCGAGACGACCTCGGCCTGCGAGAGGTAGCCGTAGACGTCGGTGGAGAACAGGGGCGGTGCCACGGCCAGCGGCGCCATCCACATCGCGAGGATGCGGGTCAGCTGGCGCACCGTGAGGCGGACGCGGCCGGGCCCGCGAGGCGCCCGAGCCAGAGCCACGCCAGCACGAGCATCCCCATGCCGACGTAGGCGAGCGTCAGCGACACCGTCGGCATCCGCGACCACAGGCCGAGCACGCGGGTGCCGAGCAGCGGGTTGTAGGCGGGCGCGGGCGTGGCGCCGCAGCCCAGGGCGCCCACGGCCATCAGCAGCGCGCCGGTGGTCCCGAAGCGCCGGACGGTCGGATCCGCCTGCGCTCGTCGGGGTCGGCGGGTGGGAGGGCGCGACCCGGGTCCGACGGACGTCACGATCGGGACGATACCGAGCCGGTCGGGCCGCGCCCCACGTCCCCCGGGCCTCCCGCCCGGGTGAGTCGGGTCCCGATCACGACGGCGGGGCCGGCTTGGCGCGGTCGCGGGATATACGCAAGACTGTCGTTGTGAAATGCGAAGGGCACCCTGAGCGGGACGGCGAGGGTCGCACGCGCGACGCCATCGTCCGCCGGCTGCTCGAGCGCGGCCCGAGCACGGCGATGGACCTGGCGGGCGAGCTCGGTCTGTCGGGGGCGGCCGTGCGCCGCCACCTCGACGCGCTGGTCGCGCAGGATGCGGTGACCACGCGTGACGCGCCACGGTCGTCGGAGCGGGGCAGGGGTCGGCCCGCCCGCCAGCACCTGCTGACCGAGACCGGCCGGCGCCGCGCCGGTCACCGCGCCGACGGTGACGACGCGGTCGCGGCGCTGGCCGTCGCCGCCCTGCGCCAGCTGGCCGACGACGGCGGCGACGAGGCGGTCGGGCGTTCGCCCGGGGCCGGGTCGCGCGGCTGCTCGCCGAGCACCACACCGACATCCACACCGCGGGCGGCCCGGCCGCCCGGGTCGGCGCTCTCGCCTCGGCGCTCACGGCGTCGGGCTACGCGGCCTCGTCGCGCCCGGCCCGCAGCGCGGGCGGGGGGCACGCGGGCGACCAGCTCTGCCAGCATCACTGCCCGGTCGCCCAGGTCGCCGCGGAGTTCCCGCAGCTGTGCGAGGCCGAGACCGAGGTATTCGCCGAGATGCTGGGCACCCACGTGCAGCGTCTCGCCACCATCGCGCGCGGCGACGCCGCGTGCACCACGCACGTCCCCGCCGCGCGGGGCTCGAGCAGCACCGCCACCACCACCGGCACCGTCGAACAGGGAAGGCAGGTCGTATGACCACCTCCGCCGAGCGGACCAGCACTCCCGAGGTGCTCACCCAGGACGAGACGATCGCGTCTCTGGTCAGCTACCAGTTCGGGTGGCACGACAGCGACGACGCGGGCGCCTCGGCGCAGCGCGGTCTCAACGAGGCCGTGGTGCGCGACATCTCCTCGAAGAAGGACGAGCCCGACTGGATGCTCCAGCTGCGCCTCAAGGCGCTCGGGATGTTCGACAAGAAGCCGATGCCGAACTGGGGCTCCGACCTCTCCGGGATCGACTTCGACAACATCAAGTACTTCGTCCGCTCCACCGAGAAGCAGGCGACCTCGTGGGAGGACCTCCCCGAGGACATCAAGAACACCTACGACAAGCTGGGCATCCCGGAGGCCGAGAAGGCCCGCCTGGTCGCCGGCGTCGCCGCGCAGTACGAGTCCGAGGTCGTCTACCACTCGATCCGCGAGGACCTCGAGGAGCAGGGCGTCATCTTCCTGGACACCGACACGGCGCTGAAGGAGCACCCGGAGCTCTTCCAGGAGTACTTCGCCACCGTCATCCCGGTCGGCGACAACAAGTTCTCCGCGCTGAACTCGGCGGTCTGGTCCGGCGGGTCGTTCATCTACGTGCCGCCGGGCGTGCACGTGGACATCCCGCTGCAGGCCTACTTCCGGATCAACACCGAGAACATGGGCCAGTTCGAGCGGACGCTGATCATCGTCGACGAGGACGCCTACGTCCACTACGTCGAGGGCTGCACCGCGCCGATCTACAAGACCGACTCGCTGCACTCGGCGGTCGTCGAGATCATCGTGAAGAAGGGCGGCCGCTGCCGCTACACGACGATCCAGAACTGGTCGAACAACGTCTACAACCTGGTCACCAAGCGCGCCAAGGCCGAAGAGGGCGCGACGATGGAGTGGGTCGACGGCAACCTCGGCTCCAAGGTGACCATGAAGTACCCGGCCGTCTGGCTGATGGGCGAGCACGCCAAGGGCGAGGTGCTCTCGATCGCGTTCGCGGGCGAGGGCCAGCACCAGGACGCCGGCGCGAAGATGGTGCACATGGCGCCGAACACGTCGTCGACGATCATCTCGAAGTCGGTGGCGCGGGGCGGCGGGCGGACGTCGTACCGCGGTCTGGTGCAGGTGAACCCGCGGGCGCGCAACTCGCGCTCGACGGTGAAGTGCGACGCGCTGCTGGTCGACACGATCTCGCGCTCGGACACCTACCCCTACGTCGACATCCGCAACGACGACGTGTCGATGGGCCACGAGGCGACCGTCTCGAAGGTCAGCGAGGACCAGCTGTTCTACCTGATGAGCCGCGGTCTCACCGAGGACGAGGCGATGGCCATGGTCGTGCGCGGGTTCGTCGAGCCGATCGCGCGCGAGCTGCCCATGGAGTACGCGCTCGAGCTGAACCGGCTCATCGAGCTGCAGATGGAGGGCGCGGTCGGATGACCCGGTCCGAATCCATCGAGCCGATCGCGACGGCCGGCGGGGGCGTCGTCAACGCCCCCGACGACCCGGTCGACGAGTACGACCCCGGGATCGCGGCCGCGGCGCCGCCCGCGTCGCGGCCCGGTTCGCCGGCGCTGGCGCCGTGGGAGGAGCGGCACACCTCCTACGACGTCGAGGCCTTCGAGGTGCCCGGCGGGCGCGAGGAGAGCAGTGGCGTTCACGCCGCTGCGCCGGCTGCGGGCTGCACGACGGCTCGGCCGCGCGTCGACGGCACGGTCGAGGTGACCGTCGCGGCCGGCTTCGGCGAGGACGCCGTCGTGGCCGACGACGTGCTCGGCGGCACCCGCATCGAGCGCGGCGTCGGGGCCGACGACCCGCGGATCGGCGAGGGCGGCATCCCGGCCGACCGGGTCGCGGCCGCGGCCCGGTCCGGCTTCCCGGCGGCAGGCGGCGCCACCGTCGTCACCGTCGACGAGGCCCGGTCGCGACAACGAGCCGCTGACGATCACACTGACCGGCCCGGGCGAGGGCACCGTGGCGCACGCCCACCTGCAGCTGCGCCTCGCGCCGCACGCCGAGGCCGTGGTCGTGCTCGACCACCGCGGCTCGGGCACGATCGCCGCCAACACCGAGTACGTCGTCGGCGACGGCGCGAAGCTGCTGGTCGTCGAGGTCCACGACTGGGCCGACGACGCGGTCTACGTGGGCGCGCAGCACCTCGGGGTCGGGCGCGACGCGACCGTCCGCCACACCTCGGTGACGCTCGGCGGCGACCTGGTGCGCCTGTCGCCGACGGTGAACTACCGCGCGCCCGGCGGCGACGTCGAGCTCGACGGGCTGTACTTCGCCGACGGCGGACAGCACCTCGAGCAGCGGCTGCTGGTCGACCACTCGATCCCGCAGTGCCGCTCGCGCGTGATGTACAAGGGCGCGCTGCAGGGCGAGCGGCGGGCGGACGCCGCGCACACGGTCTGGATCGGCGACGTCCTGATCCGCAAGGCGGCCGCGGGCACCGACACCTACGAGCTGAACCGCAACCTGGTGCTCACCGACCACGCCCGCGCGGACTCGGTGCCGAACCTGGAGATCGAGACCGGCGAGATCGTGAGCGCCGGGCACGCCAGCACCACCGGCCGGTTCGACGACGAGCAGCTGTTCTACCTGCAGAGCCGCGGCATCCCCGAGGCACAGGCCCGCAGGCTCGTCGTCCGCGGCTTCTTCGGCGAGGTCATCCACAAGATCGGCGTCCCGAGCTGCGCGACCGGCTCGAGGCCGCCATCGAGACCGAGCTCGAGGCCGTCGGCGCCTAGCCGACGACGACCTCGGGCCTGCCCCACCACGAACCAGGAGACACACCGAGCATGTCCACCCTCGAGATCCGGGACCTCCACGTGGAGGTCGAGACCGAGGACGGCCCCAAGGAGATCCTCAAGGGCGTCGACCTCACGGTCCGCTCCGGCGAGACGCACGCGATCATGGGCCCGAACGGCTCGGGCAAGTCCACGCTCGCCTACTCGATCGCCGGCCACCCGAAGTACACGGTGACCTCGGGCCAGGTGCTGCTCGACGGCGAGGACGTCCTCGAGATGGCCGTCGACGAGCGCGCCCGCGCGGGCCTGTTCCTCGCCATGCAGTACCCGGTCGAGGTGCCCGGCGTCTCGATGTCGAACTTCCTGCGCTCCGCGGCGACGGCGACGCGCGGCGAGGCGCCGAAGGTGCGGCACTGGGTCAAGGAGGTCAAGTCCGCGATGGGCGACCTCGAGATCGACCCGGCGTTCGCCGAGCGCAGCGTCAACGAGGGCTTCTCGGGCGGTGAGAAGAAGCGTCATGAGATCCTGCAGCTCGAGCTCCTGAAGCCCAAGCTGGCGATCCTCGACGAGACCGACTCCGGCCTCGACGTCGACGCGCTGCGCATCGTCTCGAAGGGCGTCAACGACTACAAGGCCGCCTCCGAGGTGGGCGTCCTGCTGATCACGCACTACACCCGGATCCTGCGCTACATCAAGCCCGACCACGTGCACGTCTTCGTCGACGGCCGCGTCGCCGACCAGGGCGGGGCCGAGCTCGCCGACGAGCTCGAGGCCGAGGGCTACGAGCGCTTCACGAGTGCCACGGAGGAGCAGCCGGCATGACGACACGTCGCTGCGTCCACCACCGGGGTGCGACCTGGACTGGACGTCGCCCGAAGCTCCGCGCGGACTTCCCCATCCTGAGCCGCACCGTGCGGGACGGGAAGCCGCTGGTCTACCTCGACTCGGGCGCCACCTCGCAGCGTCCCCGCCAGGTGCTCGACGCCGAGCGGGCGTTCCTCGAGACGTCGAACGCGGCGGTCCACCGGGGCGCGCACGCGCTCTCCGAGGAGGCCACCGACGCCTACGAGTCGGCCCGTGAGCGCGTGGCGGCGTTCGTGGGCGCCGACACCGACGAGATCGTCTACACCAAGAACGCCACCGAGGCGATCAACCTCGTCGCGTACGGGATGTCGAACGCGCTGACGTCCGGACGACCCGCGCCGAGCGGTTCGCGCTCGGCCGGGCGACGAGATCGTCGTCACCGAGATGGAGCACCACGCGAACCTGGTGCCCTGGCAGGAGCTCTGCCGGCGCACCGGGGCGACGCTGCGGTGGTTCTCGGTCACCGCCGAGGGCCGGCTGGACCTCGACTCGCCCGAGGCCCAGCAGGTGGTCAACGAGCGCACGAAGGTCGTCGCGTTCACCCACCAGTCGAACGTGCCGGCACCGTGCCCCGGTCGACGAGCTGGTGCGCCGGGCGCCCGCGCGGTCGGCGCGTACACCGTCCTCGACGCCTGCCAGTCGGTGCCGCACGCGCCGGTCGACCTGCACGCGCTCGGCGTCGACTTCGCGGCGTTCTCGGGCCACAAGATGCTCGGCCCGTCGGGCGTCGGCGTGCTCTACGGGCGCCGCGAGCTGCTCGAGGCGCTGCCGCCGTTCCTCACCGGTGGCTCGATGATCGAGCTGGTCCGCATGGAGGGCTCGACCTACGCGGCCCCGCCGGCGCGGTTCGAGGCCGGCGTGCCGATGACCTCGCAGGCCATCGGCCTCGGCGCGGCCGTCGACTACCTCTCCGCGATCGGCATGGCGAACGTCCACGCCCACGAGCACGAGCTCACGGCGGCGACGCTGCTGAAGCTGGCCGACCTGCCCGGTGTCTCGATCATCGGGCCGCGCAGCACCGAGGCGCGCGGGGGCGGTCGCGTTCGAGATCGACGGCGTGCACCCGCACGACCTCGGCCAGGTGCTCGACGACCGCGGCATCGCGATCCGGGTCGGGCACCACTGCGCGTGGCCGCTGCACCGGGCGTTCGGTGTCCAGAGCTCGATCCGCGCGAGCTTCTACGTCTACAACACCCTCGACGAGGTCGACGCCCTCGTCGCCGGGGTGCGCCGCGCCCAGGAGTTCTTCGGGGTGGTGGTCTGGGGACGGTGATGTGAAGCTCGACAGCAGATGTACCAGGAGATCATCCTGGACCACTACAAGAACCCGCACGGGGTCGGGCCTGCGCGAGCCGTTCGGCGCCGAGGTCCACCACGTCAACCCGACGTGCGGCGACGAGGTGACGCTGCGGGTGAAGGTCGACGACGACACGGTCACCGACGTCTCCTACGAGACGCTCGGCTGCTCGATCAGCCAGGGCGTCGACGTCGGTGGCCTACGACCTGCTCGTCGGCACACCGTCGGCGAGGCGTTCGACACCCTCGACGTTCCAGGAGATGGTGCAGGGCCGGGGCAAGGTCGAGCCCGACGAGGACGTCCTCGACGACGCCGTGGCGTTCGCCGGGGTCGCGGCCTACCCCGCCCGCGTGAAGTGCGCTCTGCTGGGCTGGATGGCGTTCAAGGACGCCGTCGCCCAGGCCCAGCGCGACGTCAGTTCGACGGAGGACCGCATGACCGAGACCAGTGACGTGACCGACGCGCGGCGGGCGCCGAGGGATGCCCGAGGCGCCCGCGCCGTCGGCGGACGGTCCCGTCGGTCGACGACCTCGAGGAGGCCCTGAAGGACGTCGTCGACCCCGAGCTGGGGATCAACGTCGTCGACCTCGGCCTGCTCTACGGGGTGACCGCCGAGCGCGCCGACGCGGGCGTCGTGGTCACCCTCGACATGACCCTGACCTCGGCGGCCTGCCCGCTGACCGACGTCATCGAGGACCAGTCGCGCGCCGCGCTGACCCAGGGCCCGGGCGGCGGCCTCGCCGACGACGTGCGGATCAACTGGGTCTGGATCCCGCCGTGGGGCCCCGACAAGATCACCGACGACGGCCGCGAGCAGCTCCGGGCCCTCGGCTTCACCGTCTGAGCCGCTTCCGAGCTCAGCCGCCGCGGCGCACCACGTGGGGGCGCAGGTGCCGGTAGCCGCGGACCGAGAGCGGGGGGACCGAGCGCAGCTCGCACTCGGCTCCCGCGGCGCGCCGCGCCTCGGTGAGCTCGTCGTCGACGAGGATCGTGCCGGGGCGGGCGTGCGAGGTCAGCCGCGAGGCGATGTTGACCACGGGCCCGTAGACGTCGCCGTAGCGGGGGAGCAGCTGGCCGAAGGCCATGCCGACGCGCAGCTGCAGGCGCCCGTCGTCGTCGGGGACCTCGTCCTGCAGCGCGCGGGCGAGGCCGAGCGCGGCGACCGGGTCGGTCACGACGAACAGCACCTCGTCGCCGATGGTCTTGACGATCCGCCCGCCGTGGCGGGCGACGATCTCGCTGGTGCGGGCCTCGAATCGTTCGAGCAGGTCCCGCAGGGCGGAGTCGTCGACCTGGCGTGACATCGAGGTGTAGCCGACGATGTCGGCGAACCCCGCGACCATCACGTCGCGGGCGTCGGCCTCGTCGGCGTGGGCGAGCCCCGCCATGGTGCGGGCGGTGGTGTTCACCAGGTGGCGGCGCCACGCGTAGTTCTGCAGCCCCTCGAGCAGGGGGACCAGCGACTCGACGGCGTCGACCACCACTGCGGGGTCGTCGTTCGTGCCACGCTCGACGACGAGCGCCCGCAGCTCGTCGGCCTGCCACTCGGCGAGCCGGGCCATGCTCTGCCCGACGGTGCGCGCGATGGCGAGCGCCTCACGCTGGACGAGGTCGTCGGCCTCGAGCAGCTCGTTCATCGTGCGCAGGGCCTCGACGTCGATGTCGCCGAACAGCGGGACGCCCTCGTCGCCGGTCGAGAAGCCCAGCGCGTTCCACACCCGCCGTCGTGGTCTCGAACGGCAGCGGAGCGCTCGCGCATGTCCTCGCGCGTGTAGCGGCGGGTGCCCCGAGCAGGTACTCCTCGACGCGCCGCTCGGCGGCGGCCCACCGGGAGGCGGAGCTCATGTCGTGTGGACGATGAGCACGTCGCTCGCCGCGCCCCGCGAGATGCCCTGCGGGACCGAGCCGATGAGGCGACCGGTGAGGCTGTTGAGGCCGCGGTTGCCGACGACGACGAGGTCGGCGCCGCGCGAGCGCAGGGTCTCGAGCACCGCCGTCGGCGGCGTCGCCCTGCACCGCGACGGTCTCGATGGTGATCGAGCTGCGGGCGAGGGCGGCGCGCTCCTCGGCGCGCTTCAGCGCCTCCTCGGCGGGGGTGGAGCCGACCACGTGGTAGGCGGCGTCCTCGCCGAGCGCCTGCTCGGCCTCCTTGGTGTTCACCTCGGGCCGGTAGGCGCAGATCAGCAGCAGCGTCGCGCCCGGAGTTGGCGGCGATGACCGCCGCGCGGTCCACCGCCCGGAACGAGGAGTCGGATCCGTCCGTACCGACGGCGACGAGCTGATAGGCGCCCATGGCCGGACCTTATCGGTCCTGGTCACCGCGACCGCGTCCGGGACCGAGCAGGGTGCCGGCGACGAGGTGGGCGCGCAGCGCGGGGTCGAGCCGCGCGAACACCGCGAACATCGCGCCAGCGCCCGCGGCAGGTCGTGGCCCGCGCCGAGGTAGGCGCGGCGGTGGCACGCCGGGAGGAGAAGAACCCGTCGAAGAACTCCGGCACCCGTGGGGGCGGCATCCGCAGCAGGACGTCGAGGCCGCGGCGCCGCATGACGTGCACGGCGGCGGCGCTCGGCGGGCACACGACCCCCGAGTGCCGCGACCGCCGGATCGGCGCCCGCGTCGAGGGCGCGGCCGACGGCGTCGGCGACCCGCGGGCGAGGGCCAGCGAGGCGGCGAGGCTGAACCCGGTCGCCGGGTGCACGAGCGGGACCGCGGCGCCCAGCGGCACCACGCCGGGCGGCGGTCGGTGGCGGGGACGGTCGACCGCGAAGCGCACCCGGTCGATCGACGTGGGCGGGTCGTCGGGGACGGCGTGCGCCGGGACGCCGTGGGCGCGCAGCCGGTCGTGCAGGCGAGCGCGGCAGGCGGCCAGCGGCAGCGCGGGCCGCCGTGCGAGGGAGGTCTCCTCGAGCAGCACGCGCCCGGGTCCCAGCGGGACCGCGTAGAGGAACGTCGGCCAGCCCGGGTGCCCGTGGTGCGGGCGCCAGTCCATGAAGACGAGCCGCCCGCCGGTCAGGACCCGGGCGACGCCCTCGTCGACGATCACGCCGTAGGCGGTCTGCTCCGCGGCCGCGCCCGCGGGCGGGGCCGCCGCGACAGGGCCTGCCGCGAGCCGGTCGCGTCCAGCACGACCCGGCCCCGGAGCCGCGTGCCGTCACCGAGGACCACGGCGGGTCCCGGCTCGACGCCGGCCACGTGCCCGCAGCGCAGCCGGACGTCGGGGTGGCGCAGGTGGGCGCGCAGCGCCGCCGTGTCGAGCATGACGTAGCGGTCGTCGAGCAGGTGCTCGCGGCGCGCGATCGCCGTCGGCCGCGCGCCGGCCGCAACGACGCCCGGGGCGAGGTCGCCGGGCAGCTCGTACTCCCACGCGCCGTAGATCTGGGGCCAGACGGCGTCGGGGCGCGGGTCGACCACGATCACGTCGAGACCGCCCAGCGCGCAGGCCCGCGCCGTCGACCAGCCCGCGGGCCCGCCGCCGACGACCACCACGTCGGCCGTCGTCGCGTCGGCCACCGGCGCATCATGGCACCTGCGGATCCTCCGGGTCGCGCTCAGTCCTCGAGGTCGCGCTCGAGCCGCTCGAGGGCGCGGCGGTCCGCGCGCGCCCGGGCGTTCCAGGCGCGGTACGAGGCGGGGTAGCCGACGACGGTGACGTCGTGCAGCGACACCCGCGCGCGGCGCGCGAGTCGCACGGCGGCGCGGGGCGAACCGACGCGCCGCCGGGTCCACTCGCCGTCGTGGGCCACGGCCACGACGGTGGCGTCGGTGGCCGTGGTCTCGGGCTCGAGGTAGAACGCCACGCCCTGGCGGGTGCGGGCGAACGAGCGCAGGTGCTCGAGGTCGGCGCCGGTGGCCTCGCGGTCGAGCACCTGGCGCGCGCCACCGGCGTCGCGACCACCCGCGCCCATGCCGCCCGCGAGCCGCCCGGTGCCCGAGCCGGCCGCCCTGCGGCCGCGACGACCGCGCCACCGTGAGAACAGTCCCACCCGGTCCACCTCCTCGTTCCTGCCATTCTGCCGCGCGGTGGCGTGGAGCGGGCCGTGAGCTGCGCCGGCGGGGGCGGGGAGCGCACCACGGGCGCCGGGGAGGGCGGGCCGCGTGCTCGCCTACACTGGGGGACACCGTGATCACCGCTACCGACATCGAGCTGCGCGCGGGCTCCCGCGTGCTGCTGTCGCCCGCGACGCTGCGCGTCCAGCCGGGCGACCGCATCGGGCTCGTCGGGCGCAACGGGGCCGGCAAGACCACGACCCTGCGCTCGCTGGCCGGCCAGGGCGAGCCCTACGGCGGCTCGGTGCGCTCCTCCGGGCCGGTGGGCTACCTGCCGCAGGACCCGCGCGAGGGCGACCTCGAGGTCCTCGCCCGCGACCGCGTGCTCTCCGCGCGGGGGCTCGACGAGCTGCTGCGCGAGATGGAGAAGGTCCAGACGGCCATGGCCGAGCTGGCCGACGACGACGAGCGCGACCGGGCGATCCGGCGCTACGGGCGGCTCGAGGAGCGCTTCGCCGACCTGGGCGGGTACGCCGCCGAGAGCGAGGCCGGCCGCATCTGCTCCAACCTGGGCCTGCCCGACCGGGTGCTCGCCCAGCCGCTGCGCACGCTCTCGGGCGGTCAGCGCCGCCGGGTCGAGCTCGCCCGCATCCTGTTCGCGGCCTCGGGCGACGGCGGCAACGCGGGGACGACGCTGCTGCTCGACGAGCCGACCAACCACCTCGACGCCGACTCGATCGGCTGGCTGCGGGGGTTCCTCAAGGGCCACGAGGGCGGCGTGGTGGTCATCAGCCACGACACCGACCTGCTCGCCGACGTCGTCAACAAGGTCTGGTTCCTCGACGCCACCCGCGGCGAGGTCGACCTCTACAACATGAACTGGCGCAACTACCAGCAGGCGCGTGCCGACGACGAGGCGCGGCGGCGCCGCGAGCGCGCCAACGCCGAGAAGAAGGCCTCGGCGCTCTCGGCGCAGGCCGCCAAGCTCGGGGCCAAGGCCACGAAGGCCGTCGCGGCGAAGCAGATGCAGCGCCGCGCCGACGCGCTCATCGAGAACCTCGACCCCGAGCGCCAGTCCGACCGCGTCGCCCACATCCGTTCCCCACGCCCGCGCCGTGCGGCGCACCCGCTGACCGCGGGCGGGCTGTCGAAGACCTACGGCTCGCTCGAGGTGTTCACCGGCGTCGACCTCGCGGTCGACCGCGGCTCGCGCGTGGTCATCCTGGGGCTCAACGGCGCGGGCAAGACCACGCTGCTGCGGATCATGGCCGGGGTCGAGACGGCCGACACCGGCGCGGTGACCCCCGGCCACGGGCTGCGGCGCGGCTACTTCGCCCAGGAGCACGACACGCTGGACATGGACCGCACGGTCTGGGAGAACGCCCGCTCGGCGGCGCCGACACCCCGGAGCAGCAGCTGCGGACCCTGCTCGGGGCGTTCCAGTTCACCGGCGAGCAGCTGGAGCAGCCGGCGGGCACGCTCTCCGGGGGCGAGCGGACGCGGCTGGCGCTGGCCGGGCTGGTGTCGAGCGCGGCGAACGTGCTGCTGCTCGACGAGCCGACGAACAACCTGGACCCCGCCAGCCGCGAGCGCGTCCTCGACGCGCTGCGCCACTACGAGGGCGCGGTCGTCCTCGTCACGCACGACCCCGGCGCGGTCGAGGCGCTCGAGCCCGAGCGCGTGATCCTGCTGCCCGACGGCACCGAGGACCACTTCTCGGCCGACCACCTCGAGCTGGTCGAGCTCGCCTGACTCAGCGGCCGCGCCCGCTCGCCGCGGCCAGCCAGATGGCCTCGTACTGGTCGGGGGAGATGCGACCGTCGGCGTAGGCCGCGTCGACCGTCTTCACCCACCCGCCCTCGGGGAAGGGGTCGGCGTTGCCGATCGACGTCGAGGCCGGGGTGGAGTCGGGCCAGTCGTAGGCCGCCATGGCGGCGCACGTGTCGTCGAGGGTGGCCGTGCCCGCCTCCAGGGCGAGCAGCCACCGGTCGGGCTCGGCGTCGCCGGGGCGCCACTGTCCAGCCACGGTTCCTCCTCGGGACGCGTTCGGCGGGTCGGTTGAGATCGTGCCCCGCCCGGGCGGCCCCCGCGACCCCGGCGAGGTCCGCGGGCGGGAGGGTGGCGCGGTGCAGACGCTGAGGATCGTGCCGCACCTGCGGAGCTCGGTGGTCGAGGAGTGGCCCGCCCCCCAGGCGCTGCTATACCCCTCGCGGCGCGGCGCCGCCGACGCCGGCCTGCTGGCCGACCCCCGGGTGCGGCCGTTCAGCTGGCGGGCTGGTCCGCGACCTCGGGCACCCGAGCTGGAGCTGGTGGAGGTCGCCGAGCCGCTGTGGGTCGCCGAGTGGGTGCGGGCGCTGCGCTACGTCGTGCTGGTCCGCGTGCTGCGCCTGTTCTGGCCGGGGCGGCGCGGGGTGCGGATCGCCACCTACGCCATCGAGAACCTCGACGCGCGCGAGCGGCTGAGCCGGCCCGGCGTCCTCGCGCTCGGCGCCTCGATGCTGCTGCTCGACGCCGTCGTCTTCGGGACGACCGGGGCCCACGAGAACCACCGGCGCCACTTCGGGTGGTCGCTGCGCCGCGTCGAGCACGCCGTGCTGCCGCCGCGCATCGACGCCTGCAGCGTCTGCGTCGACGGGCCGGACGAGGCGCGGGAGCGCACGGTGCTCTTCCTCGGCGTCCCGTCGGAGCGCAAGGGTTTCGGTGCTCACTGGACGCCTGGGTGCGGGCCGGGGCGGCGGGGCGGGGTGGCGGCTGGTCGTCGCCGACCCCGACGGCGGGCTCGACCGGCCGGTGCCGCCCGGGGTGACGGTCACGTCGCCCACCCGCGGCGGCGTCCACGCGCTCCTGCGCGTGGCGCCGTGGTGGTGATGCCGTCGGTGCGCCGCCCGGGCTGGCGCGAGCAGATCGGGCTGCCGCTGGTCGAGGGCCTCGCGCACGGCTGCCGGGTCGTGACGACGACCGAGACCGGGCTCGCGGGCGACCTCGTCGACCACCCGCTGGTGGTCCGTTCACCCCGCCGGGCGACCCGGCGCCCTCGCCGACGGCTGTCCCGCGCCATGGCCGCGGCGGTCGCGGAGAGCGACGTCGCGGCCGGTGTCGTGCGCCGGGCACACGAAATCGGACGTGGTGGCGTGGTGGCTCGGTCGGCGGCCGGTACGACGCGTCCGCGTCGTCGCGTGGCGCGGCCCGCCGACGAGCAGGCGGTGTCGATCAGTCCGAACGGCCGAACCGCTCACCGATCACGTCAAGTGTGCCGTGGCGCACACTCCTCTCGGCGATCATCATGGCCCCACGGACCTCGGCAGGAAGAGGGGCTACGACCATGGCCGACCTCAAGAAGGGTGCCCGCATCACGGGCAGCCAGCGCGACAAGCTCGCGACGGATCTGAAGAAGAAGTACGAGAAGGGCGCGAGCATCCGCTCGCTCGCGGAGTCCACGGGCCGGTCCTACGGCTTCGTGCACCGGGTGCTGAGCGAGTCGGGGGTGACGCTGCGCGGTCGCGGGGGAGCGACGCGCACCAAGAAGAAGTAGCGCTCCGATTTGACCTCGACCATGGTCGAGGTCGCACGCTGGTGTCATGGACGGCACCTGGTCGATGATGCAGTCGGTCGCCGAGGGCGCGAGCGCACCTCAGCGCTCGGTCCCGCGCGGCACCCTGCCGCGGATCTGGCGCTTCGCCGCCCGTCACCGGCCGATGCTGTTCCTCTTCCTGGGCCTCACGACCACCTCCGCGGTCATCGGGGTGGCCACGCCGGTCCTCATCGGCCGGGTGGTCGACGCGATCACCGGGCGCGGGAGGCACCGGTCGGCGTGGTCCTGGGCCTCGCCGGGGCGATCGCCGGGCTCGCCGTTGTCGACGCCGGGCTCACCCTGGTCGAGCGCTGGCTCTCCAGCCGGATCGGCGAGGGCCTGATCTACGACCTGCGCCGCGCGGTGTTCTCCCACGTGCAGTCCATGCCGGTCGCGTTCTTCACCCGCACCCGCACCGGCTCGCTCGTCAGCCGCCTCAACAACGACGTGCTCGGGGCGCAGCGCGCGTTCACCTCGACGCTGTCGGGCCTGGTCACGAACGTGATCCAGCTGGTCCTCACCGTCGCGGTGATGCTCACCCTCGCGTGGCAGGTCACCGCGCTGGCCCTGGTCCTGCTGCCGGTGTTCGTCCTGCCCGCGCGCCGGATGGGTCGCACGATCGCCGCCCTGCAGCGGGAGTCGGCGAACCACAACGCCGCGATGACCGGGCAGATGACCGAGCGGTTCTCCGCGCCCGGCGCGACGCTGGTGAAGCTCTTCGGCCGGCCCGCGGCCGAGGCGGCGGAGTTCTCGGACCGGGCCGACCGGGTGCGCGACATCGGGGTGCGCACCGCGATGGCCAACCGCGTGTTCCTCACCAGCCTGCAGCTGGTGTCGGCGCTCGCGCAGGCCATGGTCTACGGCCTCGGCGGCTACCTCGCGCTCACCGGCGCGATCGGGACCGGGACCGTGGTCAGCCTGGGCTTCCTGCTCACCCGCCTCTACTCGCCGCTGACGGCGCTGACCAACGCCCGCGTCGACGTCATGAGCGCGCTGGTGAGCTTCGAGCGCGTGTTCGAGGTGCTCGACCTGCGGCCCGCGATCGTGGAGCGCGCGGACCCGACGCCCCTGCCCGACGGCCCGCTCGGCGTCCGGCTGCGTGACGTGCACTTCACCTACCCGGCGGCGTCGGCCGTGTCGCTGGCGTCACTGGAGGAGGTCGGGACGCTCGACCCCCGCGACAACGCCGAGGTGCTGCACGGCGTCGACGTCACGGTGGCGCCGGGGCGGATGCTCGCCCTCGTCGGCCCCTCGGGTGCGGGCAAGTCGACGATCGCCTCGCTGGTGCCCCGCCTCTACGACGTGGACCCCACGGGGGGCGGTCGAGGTCGGCGGCGTCGACGTCCGCGATCTCGCCGCCGCCGACCTGCGGGGCGCCGTCGGGGTCGTGACCCAGGACGGGCACCTGTTCCACGACACGGTGCGGGCGAACCTGCGCTACGCCGCGCCCGACGCCGACGAGGCCGCGCTCCACGAGGCGCTGCGCCGCGCCCGGCTCGACGAGCTGGTCGCGGACCTGCCGGACGGGCTGGACACCGTGGTCGGCGAGCGCGGCTACCGGCTCTCCGGCGGTGAGCGGCAGCGCCTGACCATCGCGCGCCTGCTGCTCGCCGCACCGCGGGTGGTGATCCTCGACGAGGCCACCGCGCACCTCGACTCCGAGTCGGAGGTCGCGGTCCAGGAGGCGCTGGCCGAGGCACTGGTCGGGCGCACCGCGATCGTCATCGCCCACCGGCTCTCGACGATCCGGGCGGCCGACGCGATCGCCGTGGTGGAGGCGGGCCGGGTCGTCGAGCAGGGCACGCACGCCGCCCTGCTGCCGAGGGCGGCCGCTACGCCGACCTGTACCGCACGCAGTTCCGGCAGGGCGGAGGAGTCCCGTGTCCGTGCGGAAGACGCCGGCGTGGCTCCGCGCGAGGTGTCCGATACGTCACGCTGAGTCGTCAAGATCGTGACGCTGCTCGCAGGAGGGGCGCAGCGAGACGCCTGCGAGGGATGGGACGCGCGTGTAGCGTCGATCGTCGTTCGGTCAGGGCGCCCCGTTCGGGGACGTCGTGACGGGCCGTCCGTGTCGTCGACGAGATGGGGTCTCCGGTGTCCGCGGTCGTCGATCCCCGGTCTCCCGCCCGCCCCGCCGTCGACCCGGACGAGCCGTGCGGGCCCCTCGACAACCGCCGGGTGGCGCAGGCCTACGTCGGGTCGGTGTGCTTCAAGCACGGGCCGCCGAGGCTCATCGGGACCGAGCTCGAGTGGCTCGTCCGCGACGCCGACCGCCCCGCCCGCCGCCTCGACCGCACCGCCCTGCTCCGCGCGCTCGGCCCCTACGCCCCGCCGACGCTGCGCGACCGGGCCGACCCCCAGCACCCCGCCGTCACCGAGGAGCCCGTGACGCTCCCGGGCGGCGGCACCGTCACCGTCGAACCCGGCGGCCAGGTCGAGATCGCCAGCGCGCCGTCGTCCTCGCTCGCCGAGCTCGTCCGCGCCGTCAGACCGACGTCGCGGTCCTGCGCGAGCGGCTCGCCACCGAGGGCCTCACCCTCGTGCGGCGGGCGGGCGACCCGCTGCGCGGCCGCGGCGGTCCTCGACGTCCCGCGCTACCGCGCCATGGAGTGCGTGTTCGACCGGGTCGGCCCGCACGGGCGCACCATGATGTGCTCGACCTCGGCCGTGCAGGTCTGCCTCGACGCGGGCGAGGGCGACGAGGTCGCCGTGCGCTGGGCGGCGCTGCACGAGCTCGGGCCCGTGCTCTGCGCGGCGTTCGCCAACTCCCCGGCCGTCCACGGGCGCCGCACCGGCTGGAAGTCCTCGCGGATGGCGACCTGGCTGGCCCTCGACCCGCCCGGACCCGCCCGCCCGCGACGACCGGCGACGACCCGGCGACCGAGTACGCCGAGCGCGCGCTCGCCACGCCCCTGCTGTGTCGGCGCCGGGGCGCGGGGGAGGGCCCGTGGGCGCTGCCGACGACGGCCGTGGCGTTCGGCGACTGGCTCGACGGCGCCCTCGACCCGCCGCCCACGCCCTCCGACCTGGCGTTCCACCTCACGACCCTGTTCCCGCCCGTCCGGCCCCAGGGACACCTCGAGGTCCGCTACCTCGACCAGCAGCCCGGCGACGAGTGGGTCGTCCCGATCGCCGTCGTCGCCGCGCTGTTGGCCGACCCCGTCACCGTCGCCCGCGCCCGCGCCACCGCCGCGCGCCCGCCGTCGGCGCTGGTCGGCGGCGGCCCGCCACGGCCTCGACGACCGCGTGCTGCGCCGGCGGCGGGCGAGGTGTTCGAGCTCGCCGACCGGCCTGCGCTGCGCGGTCCCGCGTTCGCGGACCTGCCGCCTGCGGTCCGGTCCCTGGTCGACCGCGCCTGCCAGCGCGTCCTGCGCGGGCGCTGCCCCGCCGACGAGCCCGTCGGGGAACCCGGCGAGGACGAGCTGGGCCCCCCGGCCGCCGCCTGGGTGGCGATGGACCCGCCCGTCGCCGCGCCCGTCCCCGTCCCGCACCCCGACCGTGACCGTGGAGGCGAGCCAGCATGACCGCCGAGACCGCCCACCCCGCGGAGCTGCGCCGGGTCCTCGCCGACGAGCTGGCCGCGGCCCGTGCCCGCACGTCGGCCCTCGTCGAGGCCGTCGACGACGCCGACCTCGTCCGCCAGCACTCCCCGCTGATGTCGCCCCTGCACTGGGACGTCGCGCACATCGCGAACATGGAGGACTTCTGGCTGGTCCGCCGCGCCGACCCGGCCGGGTCGACGGTCGAGGGCGTGCGCGAGGACATCGACCACCTCTACGACGCGTTCACCAACCCCCGGGCGGGACGCCCCGCGCTGCCGCTGCTCGATCCGGTCGAGGCGCGCGCCTACGGGGCGACGGTGCGCGAGCGCGCGCTGGCCAACCTCGACGCGGCCGTCTTCGAGGGTCCGGAGACCGGCGGTCGACGCACGCTCGCGGACGGGTTCGTGTTCGCGATGATCGCCCAGCACGAGCAGCAGCACGTCGAGACGATGCTCGCGACCCACCAGCTGCGTGCGGGCGAGCCCGTCCTGCACGCGGCGCCACCGCCCGCGTCGCGGGTCGACGTCGCCGGCACCGAGGTGTTCCACCCGGGCGCCGAGTTCGCCTACGGCACCTCCACCGAGCGGTGGGCCCTCGACAACGAGAAGCCCGCGCACACCGTGCGGGTCGAGGCGTTCTGGCTCGACGCCGCGCCGGTGACGAACGCCGAGTACGCCCGCTTCGTCGACGCCGGCGGCTACGCGGATCCGACCTACTGGTCCGAGGCGGGCTGGGAGCACATCACCGCCGAGGGCTGGTCGGCGCCCATGACGTGGGAGCGGGACGGCGACGGCCGGTGGCACCGCACGTCGTTCGGGGTGCGTCAGGCCGTCGACGACGTCGCCGACCAGCCGGTGCTGCACGTGTGCTTCCACGAGGCCGCCGCCTACGCCGCGTGGGCGGGCAGGCGCCTGCCCACCGAGGTCGAGTGGGAGTTCGCCGCCCGCTACGAGCACGCCACGGGGGAGACGCGCCGCTTCCCGTGGGGCGACGACGACCCGACGCCCGAGCGGGCCAACCTCGACGGGCGCCACCTGCAGCCCGCGCCCGTCGGCGCCTACCCGGCCGGCGCCTCGCCGCTGGGCGTCCACCAGCTCGTCGGCGACGTCTGGGAGTGGTGCGACTCGGGCTTCGAGGGCTTCCCCGGCTTCGAGCCGTTCCCGTACAAGGAGTACTCCGAGGTCTTCTTCGGCGGCGACTACCGGATGCTGCGCGGCTCCTCGTTCGGGGTCGGCACCGTCAACGCCCGCACGACCTTCCGCAACTGGGACCACCCGATCCGCCGCCAGGTGTTCAGCGGGTTCCGCTGCGCGCGCGACGCGGAGCGGGTCTGACGGTGTGCCGACATCTGGGCCGCGTGGGCCCCACGCCGGTCACGCTCGCCTCGCTGGTGACCGAGCCGAAGCACGCGCTGCTGGTGCAGAGCTACGCCCCGGCCGACATGCGCGGCGGCGGCACCGTCAACGCCGACGGCTTCGGGGTGGGCTTCGCCCATGTGCGTGATTGCGGAGGCCATGGCCTCCGCAATCACGCACATGCGCGGTACGCGCAGGACCGCCCGATGTGGACCGACGCGTCGTTCCTCGACCTCGCGCAGGCCGTGAGCAGCGACGTCGTCGTCGCGGCGGTCCGCTCGGCGACGGTCGGCATGCCGGTGTCGACCGCGGCGTGCGCGCCGTTCCTGGACCGCGCCACCGGCATGCTCTTCAGCCACAACGGCGTCGTGCGCGGCTGGCCCGACAGCATGGCCGACCTCGCGGCGACCCTGCCCGCGCTCGAGCTGCTGCGTCTCGAGGCCGCGACGGACTCCGCGCTGCTCTGGGCCCTGCTGCGGGCGCGCCTCGCCGCCGGCGAGGACCTGCCGGAGGCGACGGCCGGCCTGGTCGCCGACGTCCTCGCCGCCGCCCCCGGCTCGCGGCTCAACCTGCTCGCGGTCGAGGGCGACGGGCGGCGCCTGGTCGCCACCGCCGTCGACCACGCCCTGTCGGTGCGGACCGGTGACGACGGCGCCGTCGTCGTCGCCTCCGAGCCCCTCGACGACGACCCGGCCTGGCGTCCCGTGCCCGACGGCAGCCTGCTCGTCGCCCGCCCCGGAGATCCCTCGACCTCGCCCCCCGAGCCCCCGAGCGTCGAGGTGACACCGCTCCTGCCGTGAACCGACCGAGAAGTTCCCACCGCCGCGAACGCCTCGACCCCAGGACGTGACCCCTTCTGATGGCCCTGCCCACGCTCGACGTGCACCTCACCGAGGCCGACGCGGACGCCGCGCTGCGTCAGGACGCCCGTGCCGCGCTGACCTCGACCCCGAAGGTCCTGCGACCGCAGTGGCTCTACGACGCGCGGGGCAGCGAGCTCTTCGAGCAGATCACCGCCCTGCCCGAGTACTACCCGTTCGTCGCCGAGCGCGAGGCGCTGGTCGGCTCCGCCGACCGGATCGCCCGGGCCGCGGCCGCCGACACCCTCGTCGAGCTGGGCTCGGGGTCGTCGTCGAAGACCCCGGTGCTGCTCGACGCGATGGCCCGCGCGGGTCTGCTGCGTCGCTACGTCCCGGTCGACGTGTCGGAGTCGATCCTCGCCGAGGCCGTCCCCGAGCTGGTGTCGGGCTACCCCGACCTCGCCGTGCACGGCGTGGTCGGCGACTTCACCACCGACCTGCGCAGCATCCCGCACCCCGAGGACGGGCGGCGGCTGGTGTGCCTGCTCGGCGGCACGATCGGCAACTTCGAGCCGGCCGACCGGCGGCGCTTCCTCGCCGCGCTCGGCGAGGCGCTCGAACCGGGGGAGAAGTTCCTCGTCGGCACCGACCTGATCGACGATCATCCGGGCCTACGACGGGTCACCGGCCTTCGAGCTCAACGCGCTGGCGGTGCTCAACCTGCTCGACGGACTTCGACATCGATCGCGTTCGACTACGTGGTGGCGTGGGTCCCGCAGGCCAGCCGCATCGAGATGCGGGTCCGGGCACGGCGGGCGATGACGGTGCGGGTACGGGGGCTCGACCTCGACGTGCCCTTCGCCGCGGGTGAGGAGATGCGCACCGAGATCTCCACCAAGTTCACCCGCGACCGTCGGGAGCTCGGGGCCGCCGGTTCAGCCTCGTCGGGTGGTTCACCGACGGGGGACGCTTCGCGCTCTCGCTCGCGACGCGATCGTCGCGGGCACCCGACGCGCCGTCGAGGGCGGTCGAGGCGCGGGCGTTCGAGGACCAACGGCAGGCTGATGCACGCTCAACCAGGCGCCTCGACGCCGACTCGACCTCGACGCCCTTCGGTTACGTCGTTCGCGGGCGACGAGCGGCGCGCCGCATCGAGATCGCCGTCCCGTAGAGCCCCCGGGCAGCACGTCGGCGTCGACCGTCGGTGCGCCGAGTGCCTCGACCTCGGTCGCGGGGTGCCGTTCGCGGCTGGGGCGGCGGCACCCCACGGTGACGATGCGCCCGGGACTCGGGACCTCCGTGGCGCCAGCGGTGATCGACGCGGAGGACAGGCTCGCCGGCGCCGGGGCGCGAGCCTCGACGCCGTCGTCGCTGTTCAGCGCCGACCCGGTCGCGGCGACGAGGACCGTGCCGGCGGGCGCACGCCGACCTGCGCTACCTAATCTCTGGACGGGCCCGGCACCATCGCGGCGGGCGGCGCCGCCGTCGCGGCCCGGCGCCGCGTCGGGACCGCCGCATCACCGGGCCGGGACGGGTCAGGACGGCCATCGGCGCCGTGCCTCCGTCCCGGCCGGATCAGCGCCCGAGCGGGGCTCGGGAACCACGCGCCGTCGACCGGGCGTCGCCGCAGCGACGGCCCGTCGGTCAGGGCCGCGATCGGCACGGCGCGCAGCAGCCGCCGGGCCCGCCGCACGTGGCGCGGCGGCCGGCGACCACGACCGCCACCACCAGCTCGTCGCCGTGCGGGTCGGGCCCGGCGCGCAGGAGGTGGCGGCGGCCGTCGCCCGTGTCGACGGGCAGCTCCGACGAGCCGCGCGAGACCACGCCCGCCGCCCGGGCGAGGTCGGCGTGCCCCGCGCCCAGCAGGTCGAGGTCGTGCGCGCCGCCGTCACCGGTCCAGCCGTCGAGCACCAGCCCGCTGTCGACGTCGACGAGCGTGGCGGCGACGATGCGGGCGTCGGCGAGCAGGGGCTCGAGCACCGCCGACAGCCCGTCGGACCGCACGCACGTCACGTGGTCGTGGCGTCCCACGGTCAGCGCTGGTTGGCCATCGGGTAGTAGCCCTGGCCCTGCTGCGGGACCGCCGCCTGCGACGAGGGGTCGTCGATGTAGAAGCGCTGCGCGATGAGGCGCATGTCGCGGCGCGCCATCGCGAGGTTCGCCTGCTGCCGGTTGAGCACGAGGTAGAAGAAGAGCTTGTCCTCGGTGCCGTAGACCGGCCGGATGATGTGGTACTGGCTGTCGAGGGTGATGAGGATGTCCTCGATCGTCTCGCGCAGGCCCAGCTTCTGCATCACGTCGAACTTGGCGCGCACGACCTCGCTGTTGCCGGGCGCGGCGACGTCGAGGTCGAACTCGGCGCTGCCGCCTCGCGAGCCGAGGGTCATGCCGCTCTCGTAGTCGACGACGGCGACGGCGAACGCGCCCTTGATGTTGGCCGCGGCGTTGAGGGCGTACTCGATGTCACTCATGGGGTTCCTCCTGGGTCGTTCGGGGTGGACGGGGGGATCGGGGTCAGGCCAGGCGCCGCAGCCCGACGAGCAGGCGACGCAGGGTGCCGCCGTCGGTGCCCCACCCGCTCGAGCGGCCCGAGGCGCGCGGAGCAGGGGCGGGGCCGGTGCTCACCGGCGGCGCGGATGGGCAGGCGGTGAGGGCGTGCCGGGACCTCCGGGTCGGCGACCACCGCGACCGCGGCGCGCCCTCGGGCGCCTCCGGCTCGGCCGGTCGGGGCTCGCGTCGGTGGTGGGGTCGGGGTCGACGTCGGTGGTGGCCGTGTCGGTGGTCGCGCTCGGCGAGCCGGTGCCGCGGCCGGGTCGCCGGTCGGAGGGCGCGACCGCGTCGGGACGACCGGCGCGGCGGCAGCGGCGGCGGCGGCACGGTCGGCGGGTCGACGAAGGCGATGCGGGGACGGCCCATGAGCGGGACCCGGCGCGGTGCGGGGATGCGGTCGGCGACCTCGGGCTCGACGGCGCGCTCCCCTCCGCGGCGGTCGCCTCCCCGGTCGTCGCCTCCGCGCGGCGGCGCCGGGTCGGGGTCGCCGGACGCGGGGCTCGGTCCGGTGGGCGCGGTGGGACGGAACGTCTCGGGGAGCGGCGGGCATCGCGGGCGCGGGCGTGACGGACCGGGTGGACGTGGCGGCGTCGCGGCGTCGCCGTCGCGGGCTCGTCGCGGGGCGTCGCGCGGGGCGGGTGGGGTGGGTGCTGCGGTGGCGCGGCGGCGAGCGTGCCCGTGGGGCCCCGCAGCGGCGGCGGCGGCGGGACCGTCGGCGTGGTCGTGGCGACGTGGGAGCGCGTCACCGGGGTCGACCCCGCGACGGTGGCGCGGGCCAGCTGCGGCCGGCGACGCGGGCCGGCGTGCGGCGGGGCGCCTGGAGCCCGCGTGGCGTGGGCGAGGCGTCGGCGGGCGAGCGCTAGGTTGCCGCGGCGGCCGTCGATCTCGACGTGCACCCAGAGGACGTCGTCGGTGGGCGAGGGGAGCTCGCGCAACAGGTGGTGCGCCTCGGTCGTGGTGATGATGACGTCCTCGAGCCCGCGCCCGCGCTGCCGGGAGACCTCGCGGGCGTGGCGCGCCCACACGAGCAGGGACGGCGGCGGACCCGGGGCCGGTCCCACGGTGGCGCGCAGCGTGCCCGAGGCGACCGCGAACACGCAGGCCCGGACGAGTGCCGGCAGGTCCGCGATCGCGTCGAGGACCGTCGACGCGGGCGCGCCGCCGGACCGTGGCGTCACGAGGACACCGACGCGCAAGGACTGTCGGTCACGATTGCCTCTCGAACGGGTGGTGGATCGGTGACGACAGTAGGAAGGCTGAACACGCAGAGCAATCGGCGGTTCGGGGGATCTCCGACGGACGTACCAGCCGTCCGCGTTCGGACGTTCGCCGCCGCTACGCTGCGACGTCCGGCGGGTATCTCCCGTTCGTGTCCCTCACGTGGAATGAACGGTGGGCCGCCGGCGGGCCCGGGGAGCCGACGCCGCCCGACGCGCTGACCGATCGTCTCGACGGCGTCGATCGCGTCCACCTCGTGCCCGCGCGCGGCGGGGCTCGACGTGGCCTGCGGGCGCGGCACCGTGGCGGTCTGGCTCGCGCGGCGCGGCCTCGTGGTCGACGCCCTCGACCACGCGCCCGCGGGCCTGGCGCGGGCGCCGAGCTCGCGGCACGGGAGGGCTGACCTGCTCTGAGCTGCGCTTCCTCGCCGCCGACCTCGACGAGGGACTCCCGTCGCCGGGTCCTACGACATGATCGTCTGCCAGCGCTTCCGTGCGCCGGCGCTGTACCCCCGACTCGCTCGCGCTCTCGCGCCGGGCGGGCTGCTCGTGGTCACCGTGCGGTCGGAGGTGGGCGCGGGACCCGGCCGGTTCCGGGCCGGGCGGGGAGCTGCGCCGCGCCTTCGCGGCCGACGACGTCGCCGTCCTGCTCGACGTCGAGCGTCACGGCGAGGCGGCACTGGTGGCGCAGCGGGGGCTCTGATCTTCCCGGACGGCCGCCCGCCGTCCGGGTCATGGTCACGGTGGGTGAGTGGTCGCCGGGGAGGCGGACCACGCGGGTCAGGGGTCGGTCGGTGACACCGGTCAGCGGCGTCGGCGCCCGCTGGTCGATCAGGCGGAGGTCGTACGTGGCGGCGGGCCGGCGGTCGACGCTGACCGGGCCCGTGTCGCGCGGCACCCGCTCGTAGAGCCAGACGGTGAACCCGCGCGCGAGGAGGCCACAGGCGATCTCGCGCGGACTGCCAGTCGTCGGACTCGTGGGCCTCGCTGTCGTTGCGGGTCGGCGCGCAGAGCGGCCCGCTGAAGCGGCGGGCGTCGAGGCGGTAGCGCGTCACGGTCGCCTCCGCACGCCGCCACCGGACGCGGCGTCCCATCCGCCGGACCGCGGCGGTCATCGTCCACTGGGACGCGCTGCGCCAGCGGTGCCGTCCACGCTGGGGGAGGAACTCGGCAAGGGCCATGGCGCGACGATAACGACATCGGCGACAGACGCGCCAGTTATGCCATCGGCGTTCTTGGCGACAGTGGCGACAGTTACGCTGATCGGACGACATCGACGACATACGGTGACGCACGTGCCCCCGTCCGATCTCGTGACCACGCCCGACGCCGCTCGGGCGCTCGGGATCAGCGCGCGGACGCTGCAGCGCTACGTCCGGCAGGGCGTCGTCTCGCCCGAGATCACGCTGCCCTCGGGGCAGTACCGGTGGGACGTCGCCAAGCTCCGCGCGCAGGTCGAGGCGCTCTCCGACGACGTCTGACCCCGGCGACTCGCCCGGGCCGCACCTCCCACCCTCTCGCTGTTGACGGCTGTAGCGTCAACGGCCTGACGACGGGTGAGGTGGTGGTCGCGATGACCGGGGACGTCTCGACGGGGCCGTTCGAGCGCGAGCCGTGGGAGCTGGGGCGCCGGCTCAGCGACGGGTTCTCGCCCGCCGTCGGCGGCGACGAGATCGTGCGGCGCTGCGAGCGCTGGCTGACCGAGGTGCTCGACGAGGCGGCGGTCGGCCGCGGCGCGTTCGACGCCGAGGTGGTCGCGTTGCTGGCCGCCGACGGCTGGTCGATGGCCCAGGTGATCGGCGGGTGGGCGCGACGCGCCGCCGGGCTGACGCGGGTCGCCGCGAGGGGCACACCGCGCTGGTCCGTCGCCCTGTCTGCCCGCACGCCGTGCTCCTGATCATGCCGCGGGCGGGCGCCACCCGAGGGTCCTGTCGAGGGCGCGGATCGTCACGGCGGCGGGAGTGACGCGGGCGACGGTGTCACGGACGCGGGACAGCGGGAACGGCAGGCCCGCCGTGAGGCCGGCCCAACGCGAGCGGCGGGTGAGCCCCGCCGTCCGAGGGCGGCGCAGCGCGTCGTAGCGCTGCAGGCCGGCGTCGACGTCGTCGGTCGCGAGGCAGCGGGCGAGGACCGCGGCGTCCTCGAGTGCCTGGCACCCGCCCTGGCCCATGTTCGGCGTCATGGCGTGCGCGGCGTCGCCGACCAGGACGGTGCGGGCGTCGACGAGCGAGCGCAGCGGGGGCAGCCACGACAGCTCGGTGCGGTGCGCGTCCCGGGCCCGCTCGAGCACCTCCGGGATCGGGTCGTGCCAGCCGGCGAAGCGCCGACGCAGCCCGGCGAGGTCGTCGACGGCGCCGAGCGGCGTCACCGCCCACATCTGGACGTTCGTCCCGTCCGGCCCGGGCGGTCGTGGCGCCACCCCCGCGTAGTCGCCGTCGCCCCACGACTCGCCGCCCTCGGAGGGGCGAGCGGTCGAGGGCCGCGACGAGGCGCCAGGCCTCCGTGCCCGTCGAGCGCAGCCGAGCGGCGGGAACAGCGAGGTCCGGACGACCGAACCGATGCCGTCGGCACCGACCACGAGACCCTCGCCCGCGCGCAGCACCCGCACCTGCGGGGCCGTCGACGACGTCGCCGGTGGTCACCGCGTCGTCGGGCAGGGCCTCGCGCAGCAGGCGCAGCAGCTCGGCCCGGGGGAGGACCACGACGCCGTCGCCGTGGCGTCGCGCGAGCGTCTCGGCGTCGGTGCGCACCAGCCAGCGCCCCCGTCGGTCACGGATGCCGCCCGCGGCCTGCACCGCGCCGACCTCGCGCACCGCCTCGCCGATCCCGAGCACGTCGAGGGCCCGCAGGGCGTTCGGCCACACCGACAGGCCCGACCCGGCCTCGCCGATCTCGGCGCGGCGCTCCCGCACCGTCACGGTCCAGCCCGCCCGGTGCAGGCCGAGGGCCGCCGACAGACCGCCGATCCCGCCGCCGACCACGACCGCCCGTCGCTCGCCCATCCGCGCGGGTGCCCACGAGCAGCACGGGTGCACCACGAGTCGGCCCGACTACGATGCCGCCGTGGACCGGCCCTCGACCCTGGAGCTCCGAACCTGGTACCAGCGACTGGATCCGCAGGACGCCCTCGACCCCAACGAGCCGGGCGAGGACCGTCCGCTGCCCCCTCGCGGACGCCGGTCGGGCGGCGGTCGACGAACTGATGGCGGCGATCCTGCTGTCGTTCGACCCGACCACCCAGCTCCTGTCCGGCCGTCCGGCGCGGGTAAGACGACCGAGCTCAACCGCCTGCGGGGCGACCTGGAGCAGCGGGTTCCACGCCGCGCTGGTCGACATCACACGCTACGTCAACGTCTCGTCGACATCCCGACTTCCTCGTGGCGTTGGCTCTGGGTGCGCCACGACGTCCTCGGCCCGGGGTCGGCTGGGGCGGCGCCCGGCTTCGCGCTCGGCTACGCGACCTCGCCCATCGCCTGAAGATCAAGATAGACGTCTGGCGGGGTGAAGGCCGAGGTCGGCGTCGCCAAGGTGTCGTCGAAGGCTCTCGGCGCGAGATCGACCTCCAGCGCGAGCTCAAGAGCAGCCAGCCCGTCGTCGAGCTGCGGGCCAAGCTCACGTCGCACCTCGGCGAGCGTACGAGGAGGTCGCCGACTTCCTGCAGACGTTCGCTCCCGTGGACGCGCCCGGGCAGGGTCCTCGTGGTCGACGGCCTGGAGAAACTACGCGGGACGACGGTCAACGACCAGGCCGTCCAGGAGTCGGTGCAGGCCCTGTTCGTCGCGCACGCGAGAGCTGCGCTTCCCGTCGCACCACCTCGTCTACACGGTCCCGACGTACCTCCAGTTCACCTCCACCGGAGCGCTGCCCTACGACTCCCGGGTCCTGCCGGTCCCGGTGCCTCACGTGCACCCCCGGCCCGGACACGCGGACACGGCGGCGGTCGCGGAGACCCTCGCCCAGCTCCGCGAGGTCGTCGCCCGCCGGCTCCCCGTCGGGCGCGTCTTCGCCGACGACCAGGTCGACCGGCTGATTCACGCGCCGGGTCACCTGCGTGACCTGTTCACGCTGCTGCGGCAACTGGTCAGCCTCATCCTGCGTGCCTCTCTGCCGCTACCGGTCAGCGACGACGCCATCGACGAGGCCATCACGAACATCGCCTACGACTTCTCGCAGCCCACGGCGGAGCAGGCCGCCTTCCTCCGGCGCGTCGATGCCGGTGACGGCACGGTCGAGCCTGCCGCCCACGAGGTGCCGCTCATGGCGCAGCTCCTCCAGAACCACATGCTGCTGGGCCACCTCAACGGGCGTTCCTGGTACGAGGTGCACCCGCTGGCCCGGCGGGCCCTCGGGCTGCCGTGAGGCCGACCGGTCCCGAGCCCCGCGACGAGGGCGCGCGGCCCTCGATGCCGCGCGAGGTCGAGGACCTCTGGGACCGGCTCCGTACCGAGCTGTGGCTCCAGTCGGCTTCTGGATCGGCTTGCGTCTTCGGCGCCGAGGCCCCGGAGATCGCGGAGCTGATCGAGCGCACCCGGGCCGTGGCGCGGATGGACGTGCGGCAGGTCGACGTCATCCGGATCGAGCTCGCCGACGACGTCGGCCGCGCCCTGGAGCACGTGCTCGACGGGCCCGGCCACTGCGCGGTGACCTGGCTCGTCGACGCCGGCAGCGACACCGCCGACCGCGCGGCGTCATGGACCGAGCTGCTGCGGCGGCTCAACGAGCGAAGGGACCCGCTGCGCTCCGAGCACCCCGGCGGCCTGCTCCTGGCGATGCCCGCGGGCACCCTCGCTGGCGCGGCGAGGCCCCGACTTGTGGTCGATCCGCAGCCTCACCGGCGGCCTGGAGTCGGCGAGCCGCGGGCCGACGCTCGCGGAGCGTCGTCGTCCGGCGACACGACGCGGAGGCTCCCGCGCCCGGTGTCGGGGACCGTCGCCCTCGGAGAACGTCGCCGTGCAGCTGAGGAATGCGGCGAGCGCACTGCGTGCGGGCCGGACCGACCTCGCCCTCGCCGCGACCCGTGAGGCGCTCGCCTCGGCCGACGGCGCCGACGATCGTGCCGCGACGCACGCCTGGATGGCCCGCGTCCGGCGGCGCGAGTGGGGCGAAGCCCTCCGACATGCTGACCTGGCGCTTGCCGAACGCCGTCCGATCGACACGGCCACCGTCGTCGAGCTGCTCGACCTCCTCGCCGACGCGGACGACCCGCACACTGCGCTCGACGCCGCCATCGCTCTGGTCGAGGTCCGCCGCGAGCTCGCCGGTCGTGGGACGGACAGTCCGTCGATGTTGCGCGATCTGTCGCTGTCCCTGGACCGGGTAGGCAACGCACAGCGAGCTCAGGGCCGGCTGGACGATGCGCTGGCTGCTTTCACCGAGGCGCTCGACATCGCGCGTCGGCGCGAGAGGTTGCTGGGGCCCACCGGAAGTGCTGCCGATCTGTCGATCTCGTTGAACGAGGTGCGTGCGCTGGCGCGGGGGCGGCTGGAGGAGGCGCTGGGCTTTTACGACGAGTCGCTCGACCTGGCTCGGCGGATCCGGGAGGCCGAGGGGTAGACCCCGGCGGCGCTTCGCGACCTGTCGACGTCGTTCAGAGTGGGTGACCTGCGGCGGGCGCAGGGACGGCTGGAGCGAGGCGCCCGCTTCACCGAGGCGCTCGACCGTCGCCGGCTGCGGGAGGTGGCGGGGGAGACTCCGGGGGCGCTGCGGCTTTGGTCGGCGTCGTTGAACTGTGTGGGTGACGTGCGGCTGGCGCAGGGACGGCTGGAGGAGGCGCTGGCCTGCTTCACCGAGGCGCTCGACCTGGCCCGTCGGCTCCGCCGGGAGAGCCTCGGCACGGATGCTGTCGGTGTCGCTGGGCTGGGTGGGTGACGTGCAGCGGACGCAGGGGCGGCTGGAGGAGGCGCTGGTCGGATACGAGGAGTCGCTCGACCTGGATCGTCGGCTGCTCGCCTCGAGGAGACCCCGCAGGCACTCCGCGATCTGGCGGACTCCTGGAGAAGGTGGGCGACGTGCGGCTGGTGCAAGGCCGCCTCGTCGAGGCCTCCGCCGACATGGTCGAGGCGCTCGACCTCAGTCGGCGGCTGGTCTCGGTGTACGGCGAGACCCCGAGAGCGCTGCGGGCTCTCTCGGCGTCGCTGAAGAAGGTCGGCGACGTGCGGGTGACGCCGCCGCCTGGTGAGGCCTCGCGCGGTTATGATGGAGGCGCTCGACCTCGGCGCTGGTCTCGGTGTACGGGGAGACGCCAGTACGCTCCGCAGCCTGTCGGCGTCGCTGAAGAATGCGGGCGCGATCGGCCTGTGGTCGAGGCGCTGGCCAGCTTCACCGCGCTCGACCTCGACCGCCGTCGCGGCTTACGGTGAGACCCCGTCGAGCGCTGCGCGATCCGCGTTCTCCCTCATGCGCCGAGGCGACGTCCATCTCGAGGCCGACCCGGAAGCCCTCACCGACTACACCGAAGCGCCGACCTCGTTCGGCGGCTACGAGGTCTACGGCGAGACGCCGCAGTCGCGGCGCTGCCGTCGGGCGTGCGTTCTACGTCCAGCACGCCAACGGTCTTCTCGAGGAGGCGCTCGCAAGCGCCGAGGAGGCCTTGCGGTGGTACCAGTTGCTGGCCGACCGATTCGGGTCGCCGCTCGCCGACGACGACGAGCTGGCGCCCGCCGCTCGCCCAGGGCCGCGGGTGGGCCGCGGAGACGTCGACGCCCTGACTCCCCGGGCCCTCCCGGCTACGGCCGTCGAGCCCGACCGTCGACCGCCCGGCGGAAGACCGCGAGCACGTCGTCGCGGACGGGGGAGGCGTCGGTGACGGCGGCCTGCATGAGCACGCCGCAGTAGAGCCCGGCGACCATGCGTCCGGTCAGCGGGTCGGACCGGGCCGCGAAGACCTCGGCGAGCGCGTCGTCCCAGGCGGCGCTGGTGGGGCGCAGGCTCGGGCGGTGCAGCGCGGCGATGTAGAGCTCGTACTCGGCGACGGTCTCGGTGCGGGGCCCCGCGACCCAGCTCATGATCAGGTCGGTGACGGCGGCCGCGAGGTCGACGTCGGGCGCGAGCCCCGCCTCCCACTCGCGCATGCGGGCGACGTTGTCGTCGGCGGCGCGGCGCAGCGCCTCGCCGAGCAGGTCGTCGAGGGTCGCGAAGTGGTAGGTCGTCGACCCGGGGGCACGTCGGCGGCCGCGGCGACGGCCCGGTGCGTGAGGCCCTCGAGCCCGCGCTCGGCGACGACCTCGACGGCGGCGCGGGCGATGCGCTCGCGGCGGTACGGGTCGTTGGGCCGGGTGCGACGCGTGCCGGCGCGCGCGGTGGTCATCGCGACGGATCGTAGCGAGACCGCGTGACCCCGCAGTGATCTGTGGACAAGCGTCCGCACTCGGGTGTACTGATGTCCGCACTCGACAGCATCCGACGAGGAGGAGGACGCGGTGCCGCAGCTGTTCGTCGACGGGGAGTGGACGTCCGCGGGGGGTGGCCGGACCCGCGAGATCCGCTCGCCCGCGGACGGCACCCGGGTGGCCACGGTCGACGAGGCCGACGCCGCGGACACCGAGCGGGCGATCGCCGCGGCGCGGCGGGCGTTCGACGACGGGCGGTGGTCCTCGGTGCCCGCCCCCGAGCGCGGCGCGCTGCTGCTGCGCGTCGCCGATCTGCTCCAGCGCGACCGCGATCGCCTGGCCCGCGCCGAGACCGCCGACACCGGCAAGCGCGTCGTCGAGTCCGAGATCGACATCGACGACGTCACGGCCTGCTTCCGCTGGTTCGGCCACCTCGCCGCGAGCGACGACGGCCGCCTCGTCGACACCGGGATCGCCACGGCGCGGAGCAAGGTCGTGCACGAGCCCGTCGGGGTGTGCGGGCTCATCACGCCGTGGAACTACCCGCTGCTCCAGACCGCGTGGAAGGTCGCCCCCGCCCTCGGCGCGGGCTGCACCTTCGTGCTCAAGCCCAGCGAGCTCACCCCGCACACCGCGATCGTGCTCACCGAGCTGCTCGCCGAGGCCGGGGTGCCCGACGGCGTCGCGAACCTCGTGCTCGGCGCGGGCGCAGAGGCCGGGGCGCCGCTGTCGACCGACCCGCGGGTCGACCTCGTCAGCTTCACCGGGGGCCTGGCCACCGGGAAGGTGATCATGGCCAACGCCGCGCAGACCGTGAAGAAGGTCGCGCTCGAGCTCGGCGGCAAGAACCCGTTCGTGCTCTTCGACGACGCCGACCACGAGACCGCGGTCGACAACGCCCTGACCGCGATCTTCCTCCACTCCTGGCAGGTGTGCTCCGCCGGCGCGCGCCTGGTGGTGCAGGAGAGCGCCCACGACCGCGTCGTCGACGACCTGGTGGCCCGCGCGCAGCGGATCGTCCTCGGCGGCCCCGACGACCCGGCGACCGAGACCGGCCCGCTGATCTCGGCGGCGCACCGCGACAAGGTCGAGGCCTACGTCGCGACCGGGATCGCCGAGGGCGCGGTGCTGCGCTGCGGCGGCGAGCGCCCGAAGGAGGAGCACCTGCAGGACGGGTTCTTCTACCCGCCGACGATCCTCGACCGCTGCACCCAGGACATGGACGTCGTGCACGAGGAGTCGTTCGGACCGGTGCTCACCGTCGAGACGTTCACCGACCTCGACGACGCCGTGCGCATCGCCAACGACACCTCCTACGGGCTGGCGGGTGCGGTGTTCTCCGCCGACGCGGGCACGTGCGAGGAGGTCGCGGCACGCCTGCGCCACGGCACCGTGTGGATCAACGACTTCGGCCCCTACGTCCCCGCCGCCGAGTGGGGCGGCTTCGGCCACTCGGGCGTCGGGCGCGAGCTCGGCCGCGCGGGCCTGGCCGAGTACCAGGAGACCAAGCACATCTGGACCAACACCCGGCCAGGACCGACCGGGTGGTTCCCGTCGAGCTTCCGGAACGTCGCAGCCCAGCCTGGGAGCGCGTGACCAGCACCCAGAGCACCGACACCGAGGACGTCGGCGAGTTCGGCTACAAGCCGAGCCTCGTCCGCTCGCTCGGGAGCTTCCACACCTTCGCCGCCGGGATCAGCTACATCTCGATCCTGACCGGCACGTTCCAGCTGTTCTACTTCGGGCTCGGGTCGGGGGCCCGTCGTACTGGTGGTCGTGGCCGATGGTGTTCCTCGGCCAGCTGATGGTCGCGCTGTGCTTCTGCGAGCTGGCCGGGCGCTACCCGGTGGCGGGCTCGGTCTACAACTGGTCCAAGCGCCTGACCAGCCCCACACCGCGTGGCTCGCGGGCTGGACGATGCTCACCGCGTCGATCGTCTCGATCGCCGCGGTGGCGCTCGCCTGCAGGCGACGCTGCCGAGCTGTGGTCGGGCTTCCAGTTCATCCCGATGGCGGGTGACGACGACACCGGCGCCCAGGCTCTCAACGGCGTCATCCTCGCCGCCGCGCTCATCGTGTTCACCACGGCGGTCAACGCGTTCGGCACCAAGCTCATGGCCCGGATCAACGCGGCCGGGGTGTTCATCGAGCTGATCGCCGCCGTGCTGCTGGTGATCCTGCTGGCGATCAACGCCGTGCGCGGCCCGCAGGTGGTGCTCGACTCGGGCGGGATCGACGCGAGCGGGCGGCCGCTCGGCTACGCGGGGGCCTTCCTCGTCGCGATGTTCGCCTCGCTCTACGTCATGTACGGGTTCGACACCGCGAGCTCGCTGGCCGAGGAGTCGCACGACCCGCGGCGGAACGCCCCGAAGGCGATCCTGCGGGCGCTGTTCTTCTCGTTCCTCATCGGCGGGCTGATCCTGCTGTTCGCGATCATGTCGGCGCCCGACCTGTCGGACCCGCGCTACTCGAGCCTGGGCGGGTTGCAGAACCTCATCCTCGACGTCCTCGGGCCGGTCGGCGGAGCGGTCATCCTCGTGGCCGTCGTCGTGGCGGTCGTGGTCTGCGCGCTGGCCGTGCACACCGCGGCGATCCGGCTCGCGTTCGCCATGAGCCGCGACAACAACCTGCCGGCGGGCTCGACGCTGTGCACGATCAGCCCCCGGTTCGGGACCCCGGTCGTTGCGTCGGTCGTCATCGGGGTCGTCGCCGTCGCGTTGCTGCTCGTCTCCTTCGGGCCGCAGATCTACACGGTGGTCACCTCGATCGCGATCATCATGATCTACGTGGCCTACCTGCTGGTGACGGTGCCGATGCTGATCAAGCGGCTGCGCGGCGAGTGGCAGCCGCGCGAGGGCGCTTCTCGCTCGGGCGCTTCGGGCTGCCGGTCAACGTGCTCGCCGTGCTCTGGGGCGGGTTAATGACGGTCAACCTCGCGTGGCCCCGCAACGAGGTCTACAACGCGAGCGAGCCGTTCCACTGGTACCTGCAGTGGGGTGGGGTGCTGCTGCCCGGCGTCATCCTCGGCGCGGGTTTCGCCTACTACTGGACCGTGCAGCGCCACAAGACCGGCGTCGTCGCCGAGCACGCCCGCGCCGCCACTCCCGCCGACCGCGCCACCGAGCCGGCGCGCGGAATCGTCGACCCGACCCAGGAGACCCGATGACCGCGCCCGTGCAGGAGTTCGACTACGTCGTCGTCGGCGGCGGCACGGCGGGCTCCGTCGTCGCGTCGCGGCTCTCGGAGGACCCCGACGTGAGCGTCGCGCTGGTGGAGGCCGGCCCGTCCGACGTCGGCGACGACGCGATCCTCGACCTGTCGCGCTGGATGGAGCTGCTGGAGTCCGGCTACGACTGGGACTACCCGGTCGAGCCCCAGGACTCGGGCAACTCCTGGATGCGCCACGCGCGCGCCAAGGTGCTCGGCGGCTGCTCGTCGCACAACTCGGCGATCGCGTTCTGGGCGCCGCGCGAGAACCTCGACGGCTGGGTCGCGTCCGGCGCGAGCGGCTGGTCGGCCGTCGAGTGCTACCCGTACTACCGGCGGCTGGAGACGGCGCTGGACGGCGACGGCGATCCCCGGCTGTCGCCGGGCCGCGGGACCGACGGGCCGGTCACCATCCGCACCGTCGGCGAGCAGGATCCCTGCGGGGTGGCGCTGCTCGAGGCGTGCGCGCAGGTCGGGCTCCCGACGACGCCGTTCAACACGGGGCGCACGGTGCTGCGCGGCGCCAACTGGTTCCAGGTCAACGCCCGCCCCGACGGCACCCGCTCGTCGGCGTCGACGGCCTACCTGCACCCGAACCTCGACCGGCCGAACCTCACGCTGCTCACGGGCCACCGCGCGGAGCGCCTGACGTTCGACACCTCCGGGCCGCGGGCGGGTGGGCCCGAGGGCGACCGGCGTGCGCTGCGCACCCCCGAGCAGCGCCGCTCGGTCGACGTCGGCGCCCGGCGCGAGACGATCCTGTCGGCGGGCGCGATCGACGGACCCAAGCTGCTGATGCTCTCGGGGATCGGGCCCGCACAGCACCTGCGTGACGTGGGTGTCGAGGTGCTCGTCGACGCGCCCGGGGTGGGGGAGAACCTCCAGGACCACCCCGAGGGCCTCGTGCAGTGGGAGGCCCGCCGGCCGATGCCGACCGCGTCGACGCAGTGGTGGCAGATTGGGATCTTCGCGGGCTCCGAGGGACGGACGACCCCCGACCTGATGTTCCACTACGGCTCGGTGCCGTTCGACCTCAACATCGTGCGCCACGGCTACCCGACGGCCGACAACACGTTCTGCCTGACGCCGAACGTGACCGGCGCCCGGTCGACGGGCACCGTCCGGCTGTCGTCGCGGGACTTCCGGGACAAGCCGAAGGTCGACCCGCGCTACTTCACCGACGCCCACGACCGCGAGGTGATGGTCCGCGGCATCCGTGTCGCCCGCGAGATCGCCGCCGCGCCGGCGCTGGCCGACTGGGTGGGGAAGGAGCTGGCCCCGGGTGATGCGGCGAGCAGCGACGAGGAGCTCTTCGAGTACATCCGCACCACCCACAACACCGTCTACCACCCGTCGTGCACGGTGAAGATGGGCGCGGACGACGACCGGCTCGCGCCCCGTCGACCCGCAGCTGCGCGTGCGGGGCGTCGACGGCCTGCGCGTCGCCGACGGCTCGGTGATGCCCGACCTCATCACCGTGAACCCCTGCATCACCACGATGATGATCGGCGAGCGCTGCGCGGACTTCGTCCGCCGTGACCTACCGGGTGACGAGCGTCATCGAGACCCGGCGCGCTCACTCCCGGTCACGGCGGTCGCGGTGTCGGCGCGGTGCTCCGGGACGGTGCACACGACCATCGGGATCGGCGACGCGGTCCGACCGACCCGCCTCGGCCCGGGGGAGCGGCGACGCTCCGTCGACCGCCGGTGACGCGCTCGAAGGCACCGACGGTGCGGCGCAGCTCGGGCACCGAGACGCCCCACGGCATGTCGGTCGCGTCGGGTGCCCGCTGCTCGCGTGGGGCCCTGCCCTGGCACGGGTCGCGGCGTGGTCCCGGTCGCCCGACGGCGACGGATGGTGTCGCAAGAGCAGTCCCGTCGTCGTCCCGGGCAGTGGCTTCCAGGGGCGCACCGCTCGATCAGCGCGAGGGCCTCGGCGGGGGAGAAGTACATGAGCAGGCCCTCGGCGGTGATCGCGACCGAGGCCGTGTCGTCGACGTCGTCGGCGACCGCGTCGAGCCACTGCCGGTCGAGCGCGGAGCCGGCGGGGCGGGTCGTCCGCGGCTCGTCGGCGGCGCAGGTCGGGGCCCGCACCGGGCGGCGATCTCACGGTCGACGCTCCACCAGCGACCGCCCGGTCGCCGGGCGCCGACAGGTCGTCGCGGCCCCCCGTGGCCCGGCGAAGCGACCGTGCCGGCGGGGTGGACGGGAGGTGCCGCGCCGGGAGGTCGGTCGCGCGCTGGCCCGCAGCGGGTGGCTCCTGCGCGAACGTACCGGCGCCGACGACGCGATGGTCGCGGTCGGGACGCCGTTCCGACGGGCGTCGTTTCGTCGCCCCGGGCGACGGCCGGACCCGTCGCCGACGCTCGCGGCGTCGGCCCGACGGACCGGCCTCGACCGGGCGACCCAGCGTCCACGAGCGCGTCGTCGCCCGGCGCGCTCGTCGACCGCGGGACCAGGGGCGCACGGCGCGGCTCCGGCGACCCGCGTCGAGACCAGCGGGTGCCCGAAGTGTAGCGCTCGACAGTGAGGGTCGCCGCCACCGGGCGCGATGCGGGCGATCACGCGCCCGCCAGGCGGGCGGCTCGGCGGTGTCGCGCCCGACGGCTGGAGGGGATCGCCGGCGCGGTGCTCGAGCCCTCGGCAGCGCCGCACCTCGGGCCGGGCCACCGCGCTCGGTCGTGGTCGCCCGAGTCGAGTTACGCGCCAGCCCGCTCTTCTTCGCCCCGGACTGGCGGGGCCGGCGACCCGGCGCAGGCGGTCCGTGATCGCGCTCGGGCCGCCGACTACGGCGCCCCGAGGCGCCTGGTCCTAGGCTACCTCGCAAGGCGACGACTTCCGCCGCCGACGTCACCGACACCGCTGCTGCGCCCGGTCAGGGCGATCTCGCCGACGGCACGGTCGAGATGGCGTCGCCGGTCCTGCCACGCCGAGGGGCCGGCCGGCGAGTTGGGGCTCGGCGCGCGACCCGGCGGCGCATCCGTTCACCGGGCGCCACGGCCTACGGCCGTCGACGCCCGGCACGACCGCGTGCCTCGCGTCGCCGACGACGACCGCGGTGCCGGCCATGGCCGCCGTCGTCGAGCGCGGCGAGGAGCGGCCGCTGACCACGATCGCCGAGGTGACGCCGTGACGACCACCGAGTCCGAGCGGGTGATCACCTACCGGCAGGTCGAGGTCCGGGCGGTGTCGCGCCCGACGCCGCGCACGGTGCGCATCACCTTTAGCGGTGACGACCTGGCTGCGATGCCGGTGGTGGCGCCCGACGGGTACCTCAAGCTCTTCTTCCCGCAGCCCGGCACGGCGGTCGCTGGTCAAGGCGCCGCCGCCGACGGCGTCGTCGGCACCCTGGGCGTACCTCGAAGATGGCCGACGACGTCCTTCGATGCGCACCTACACGCTGCGCGCCCGCCGCGACCTCGCCGACGGCGCCGTCGAGATGGACGTCGACTTCGTCCTGCACGCCGAGGGCCCGGCCTGCGAGTGGGCGCTCGGCGCGCGACCCTCGGCGCGCGCATGGTGCGTTCACCGGGCCCTACGGCCCCTCGGGGAGGATGCCACGCCCCGAGCACGACCGCGTGCTCGCCGATCGGCGACGAGACCGCGGTGCCGGCGATGGCTCGCCGGTATTCCAGTCGTCGAGCGCCAGTCGCGCGACGAGCCCGAGCCGTACTCCTTGCCCGAGAGGATCACCAGCGGGGTGCCCTCGGCGGCGTAGTGCTGCGCGGCGTCGTAGACGAACGCCTGCTTGCCGCCGTCGGTGAAGTCGGCGGTCCAGCCGCCCTGGGGCAGCTCCTTGCCGTCACCGTCGTGCAGCTCGTTGCGCAGCCGGATGTTGGCGAAGGTGCCGCGGATCATCACCTCGTGGTTGCCGCGGCGCGAGCCGTAGGAGTTGAAGTCCTTGCGCTCGACGCCGTTCTCCTTGAGGTACTGCCCCGCGGGCGACTCCTCCTTGATCGCGCCGGCGGGCGAGATGTGGTCGGTGGTGACCGAGTCGCCGAGCTTGAGCAGCACGCGCGCGCCCTCGATGTCGGTCACCGGCGACGGCTCGCGGTCCATGCCCTCGAAGTACGGGGGCTTGCGCACGTAGGTCGACTCGGGGTCCCACGTGAACGTCTCGCCCTCGGGGGTGGGCAGCGAGGTCCACCGCTCGTCGCCGGCGAAGACGTCGGCGTAGCCCGAGGTGAACTGCTCGGGCGAGAGCGAGGCCTCGATGACCTCCTGGATCTCCTGCGGCGAGGGCCAGATGTCGTCGAGCGTCACCGGGTTGCCCTGCGCGTCGTGCCCGAGCGGCTCGGTGGTGAGGTCGAGGTCCATCGTCCCGGCGAGCGCGTAGGCGACCACCAGCGGCGGGGACGCGAGGTAGTTCATCTTCACGTCGGGGTTGATGCGGCCCTCGAAGTTGCGGTTGCCCGAGAGGACGGCGGTGACCGCCAGGTCCTCGTCGTTGATCGCCTTCGAGATCTCCTCGGGCAGCGGGCCCGAGTTGCCGATGCAGGTGGTGCAGCCGTAGCCGACGAGGTTGAACCCGAGCTTCTCGAGGTAGGGCAGCAGGCCCGAGCGCTCGTAGTAGTCCGAGACGACCTTCGACCCGGGCGCGAGCGAGGTCTTGACCCACGGGCGGCGCTCGAGGCCCTTGTCGACGGCGTTGCGGGCCAGCAGGGCCGCGCCGATCATCACCGACGGGTTCGAGGTGTTGGTGCACGACGTGATCGCCGCGATCGTCACGGCGCCGTGGTCGAGCTCGATGCGCGTCCCGTCGGCCAGCGTCACCGGCGTCGGCTTCGACGCCCGCCCGCCCGGGTCGCACGGCTGACGGTGCACCGACGGGCGGTCCTCCTCGCTCTGGCTCTGCTCGCCGGGCGGGTCGGAGGCCGGGAACGACTCGGACTGCCACTCCTCGGAGGAGGTGTGGGGCTGCCCGTCGTCGTCGACGTAGTCGGGCAGCGAGGCGCGGAACGACTCCTTGGCCGCGTCGAGCCGGATGCGGTCCTGCGGGCGCTTCGGCCCGGCGATCGAGGGCACGACGGTGGAGAGGTCGAGCGAGAGCGTCTCGGAGTAGTCGGGCTCGTGGGCCGGGTCGTGCCAGAGGCCCTGCTCCTTGGCGTACGCCTCGACCAGCGCGACGTCGTCGTCGGCGCGGCCGGTGAAGCGCAGGTAGTTCAGCGTCTCGTCGTCGATGGGGAACATCGCGGCGGTGGAGCCGAACTCGGGGCTCATGTTGCCGATCGTGGCGCGGTTGGCCAGCGGCACCTCGCCGACGCCCTCGCCGTAGAACTCGACGAACTTGCCGACGACGCCGTAGGTGCGCAGCCGCTCCGTGACGGTCAGCACGAGGTCGGTGGCGGTGGCGCCCGCGGGCAGCTCGCCGGAGAGCTTGAAGCCGATCACCTGCGGGATCAGCATCGACATCGGCTGGCCGAGCATCGCGGCCTCCGCCTCGATGCCGCCGACGCCCCAGCCGAGCACGCCGAGGCCGTTGATCATCGTCGTGTGCGAGTCGGTGCCGACGAGGGTGTCGGGATAGGCCTGCACGACCTCGGAGCCGGGCTTGGCCCGACCCATGACGACGCGCGCCAGGTGCTCGATGTTGACCTGGTGGACGATGCCGGTGCCGGGTGGGACGACCTTGAACTCGTTGAACGCCGTCTGGCCCCAGCGCAGGAACTGGTAGCGCTCCTCGTTGCGCTGGTACTCGATCTCGACGTTGCGCTCGAACGCGTCGGGGGTGCCGAACAGGTCGGCGACCACCGAGTGGTCGATGACGAGCTCCGCGGGCGCCAGCGGGTTGACGCTCTCGGCGTCGCCGCCCAGCTCGCTCACCGCCTCGCGCATGGTGGCGAGGTCGACGATGCAGGGCACGCCCGTGAAGTCCTGCATCACGACGCGGCCGGGGACGTACTGGATCTCGGTGTCGGGCTCGGCGGTGGGGTCCCACTCGGCGAGCGCGCGGATCGAGGCCTCGGTGGTGACCAGCCCGTCCTCGGTGCGCAGCAGGTTCTCCAGCAGCACCTTGAGGCTGAACGGCAGCCGCGCCGAGCCCTCGACGGCGTCGAGCCGGAAGATCTCGTAGGTGCGGTCACCGACCTCGAGGGTGCTGCGGGCGCCGAACGAGTCGACGGCGGCGTCCTCGTCGGTCCCGGTCCCGTTCTCGGTGCCCTCTGGCGAACTCACGCGATTCCTCCTCGTCCCGCCGCCGTCGGACGTGGTGGTGACGGCGACCCTCTCGGCTGCTCGGCCCCTCGGCGGCGGAGTACCCCGGCGCGTCGTGCCGACGCGGGCGCACGGTGGGCTCGGCGCGGAGTCTCGCGCACCGCCCCGGACGGCGCACTCGCGGCCCGCCCCTGACCTGCAGCCTACGACCCCGTCCGGCCGCCGACCGCCCGCCGGCGATGTGATCTCACCGTCGGTGAGGGCGTCGACGCGGCCCGCACCCGGTCCGGGCGAACCGCGGTCCCGGACGGGTGGCACCGGCCGTGTCGCCGCCGGGGGCCTGCGGTCGCGCTTGCGACCGTCGAGCGGCGGACGTGCCGACCGATCGAGAGGGGTGCGGGGTGGAGCGTGGACGGGCGGGGCGCGCCCTCGCCGCGGTGCTGGTCGCCGCCGCGCTCGCCGCCGTCCCCGCGCCCGCCTCGGCCGAGCCGCCGTCGCCGCAGCCGGCCCCTCCCGGCAGTTCTGCCGAGCGCGCGGCCCAGGTCGGGCGGCTGGTGGGGCGGGTCGCGGCGCTGCGCGCGCGACTCGACGACCTGAGCGACGACATCGGCACCGCCGCGAGCTCGCCAACCGCGCGCTCGTCGACGACGTCGCCGCACGCGGCCGGGCCGACGCCACGGCACGCGACGCCGCCGCCACGCGCGCCGGGGCCGACGCGGCCGTCGCCCGCGCCGAGCAGGCCCGCGCGCAGGTCGACGCGTGGGTCGCCGCGTGGTTCCAGCAGGCCGACGTCACCGGGGTCGGCTCGGTGCTCGCCGGCAGCACGAGCCCCGGCGAGGTCCTCGAGCGCGCCGGGCTGCGCGACGCGGTCACCGCCGAGCAGCTCGCCGACCTCGACGCCTTCGAGCGCGAGCGGGTCGCCGCGGCCAACGCCGACTCGACCGCCCGCGCCGCCGCCGGGGTCGCGGCGGAGGCGGCCGACGCCGCGCGCACGGCGCACGACGGGGCCCGCGACGCCCTCACCCGGTCCCGCGCGGCCGCGGCGGACCTGCGCGGCGACCTCGCCCGCACCGGGGCGGAGCGCGACGCCGCCCAGGGCGAGCTGCGGGCCCTCGAGGCCGCCGACGAGGCCCTCGCCACCCAGCGCCGGCGCGCCGAGGAGTTCGAGGCCGCGACGACCCGGGCGGCCACCGACGCCGACGTCGCCGAGGGCGCCGCCGCGCGCACGCGCATGGCCGCGCCGGAAGGGCGTTCCTCGGGGGCGCTGCGCGTCGTGCTCGACCGGGCGCTCTCGACGCTGGGCACGGTGTACGCCTGGGGCGGCGGGGACGCCGACGGGCCGACCCAGGGCATCCGGGACGGGGGGACCGCCGACGAGCACGGCGATTTCGACAAGATCGGGTTCGACTGTTCCGGGTTGATGATCTACGCGTTCGCCGGGGTCGGTCGGGACCTGCCGCACTACAGCGGCTACCAGGCCGAGGCGGGGCCGCAGTTCCCGCTGGCGCAGCGCCGACCCGGCGACCTGCTGTTCTGGGCCGACGGCGACGGCGTGCACCACGTCGCGCTCTACCTCGGCGACGACCGGATGATCGAGGCGCCGCGCTCGGGCGAGGTGGTGCGGGTGACCCGCGTGCGCTTCGACGACGAGATCGTGCCGACGGTCACCCGGCTGCTCTGAGGGGACCGCCCCGTCCCGGCGCGGCCCCGGTCCTGACGGCGCCCACACGTGCCACCGGGTCAGCTGGACCACACCGCGCGGGCGGCGGGTACCGTCCGGCCCGATCGCCGTGATGCCTGCATCGAGGAGCTCTTCAGTGACCGCACCATCGGGCCCGTCGGGGCGCCCGGACGGCGCCGACGGGCAGGCCACGACGACGCCGGCCCACGACGCCGACCAGCTCGAGCGCACCGTGCTCGAGGTCAAGCGGGTGATCGTCGGCCAGGACCGCCTGGTCGAGCGCATGCTGGTCGGCCTCCTCGCCAACGGGCACCAGCAGCTCGAGGGCGTGCCCGGCGTGGCCAAGACCCTCGCCGTCGAGACCTTCGCGCGGGTGGTCGGCGGGTCCTTCGCCCGCATCCAGTTCACGCCCGACCTCGTGCCCGCCGACATCCTCGGCACGCGCATCTACCGGCAGGGCCGCGAGGCGTTCGACGTCGAGCTCGGCCCCGTGGTGTCGAACTTCGTGCTCGCCGACGAGATCAACCGCGCGCCCGCCAAGGTGCAGTCGGCGATGCTCGAGGTGATGGCCGAGAAGAAGGTCTCCATCGGCGGGGTCAGCCACCCCATGCCCGACCCGTTCCTCGTCCTCGCCACGCAGAACCCCATCGAGAACGAGGGCGTCTACCCGCTGCCCGAGGCGCAGCGCGACCGGTTCCTGTTCAAGATCCTCGTCGAGTACCCGACCGCCGAGGAGGAGCGCGAGATCGTCTACCGGATGGGCGTCGCCGCCCCCCGCGCCGCGGAGATCCTCGACCCGGCCGAGCTGCGGCGCCTCCAGGACGTCGCCGCGCAGGTGTTCGTCCACCACGCGCTCGTCGACTACGTCGTGCGCCTGGTCGTCGCCACGCGTGCGCCCGCCGAGCACGGCATGGCGGACGTGGCGGGCTGGGTGGCCTACGGCGCCTCGCCGCGCGCGTCCCTCGGCATCATCGCCGCCGCCCGCGCGCTCGCGCTGGTCCGCGGGCGCGACTACGTGCTGCCCCAGGACGTCGTCGACATCGCGCCCGACGTCATGCGCCACCGGCTCGTGCTCTCCTACGACGCGCTCGCCGACGGCGTCCCCGTCGATCACGTCGTCACCCGGGTGCTGCAGACGGTCCCGCTGCCCCAGGTCTCGGCCCGGCCCGTGGGGGTGGACCTCCCGGGCGGCGGGACCGCCGGGTCGGGGGCGCCCGCCGCCGTACCGGCGGCGGGCAGGTGAGCGATCCGGGCGTGTCCGACGGCGCGCCGGGCTCGCCCGGCGGCCCGGGCGCCCGACGCGCCGACGACCGCGCCGGGCCCCGAGGGACGCCCGTCGTGGGCGCCCCCCTCGACGGCGCCGGACGAGGGCGGCAGCGGCTCGGGCGGGTCGGACGGCTCGGCGGCGCAGGCGCGTCTCGACGCGGCGCTGACGACGCTCGAGCTCTCGGTGCGCCGTCGCCTCGACGGGCTGCTGCAGGGCAACCACCTCGGGCTCGTGCCGGGACCCGGCACCGAGCCGGGGGAGGCCCGCCCGTACCAGCCGGGCGACGACGTGCGGCGCATGGACTGGTCGGTCACGGCCCGCACCACCGAGCCGCACATCCGCGAGACCGTCGCCGACCGCGAGCTCGAGACCCAGCTCGTCGTCGACCTCTCGCCGAGCCTCGACTTCGGCACCGCCGCGTGCGAGAAGCGCGACCTCGCGGTCGCCGCCTGCGCCGCGGTCGTCCACCTCACCCGCGGCGGCGGCAACCGCGTCGGGGCCACGGTCGCCACCGGCGAGCGGACCCTGCGCCTGCCCCCGCGCGGCGGGCCGGCGCCCGCGCGGGCGCTGCTGCGCCGGAGCGCCGCGACGCCGCGCGCCCCGAGGGCACCGGGGCGACCTCCCCGGGCGCTCGACACGCTGCGCCGCCCCGCGCCGCGCGGGCTGGTGGCCGTGGTGTCGGACTTCCTCGGCGACGTCGACTGGGACCGGTCGCTGCGCGCGCTGCGGGAGCGCCACGACCTGCTCGCGATCGAGGTCGTCGACCCCCGCGACGAGGAGCTGCCCGACGTCGGCGTCGTCGTCCTCGCCGACCCCGAGACGGGCAGGCGCCGCGAGGTCACGACCACCCCGACGCTGCGCCGTCGCTTCGCCGCCGAGGCCGCCGCGCACCGCGAGCGCGTCGCGGGGCGCTGCGCGCCTGCGGCGCCGGGCACCTCGTGCTGCGCACCGACCGGGACTGGATCGCCGACGTCGTCCGCTTCGCCGTCGCGCGCAAGCGCGGCTGGTCCGGCGGGCCCAGCGAGGTTCGCGCCGGGACCGTGGCGGGAGCACGCTGATGTTCGAGAGCCCGTGGTGGTTCCTGCTGCTGCTCGTGGTGGCCGCGCTCGTCGCGGGCTACGTGTGGACCAACCGGCGCCGGCTGCGCCACGTCATGCGCTTCACCAACCTCTCGCTGCTGGAGAAGGTCGCGCCGAAGGGCCCGGGCCGCAAGCGCCACATCCCCATGGCGCTGGTGCTCATCGCCCTGGTGGTCATGACGATCGCGCTCGCCGGGCCGATGGGGACCGCGCAGGTGGCCCGCAACCGCGCCACGGTCATGCTCACGATCGACGTGTCGCTCTCGATGCGGGCCACCGACGTCGAGCCCTCGCGCCTGCAGGTCGCGCAGCGTGCGGCGTCGGCGTTCGCCGACCAGCTCCCGCCCGGGGTCAACCTCGGTCTCGCCTCGTTCGCGGCCACCCCGTCGACGCTCGTCACGCCCACCACCGACCGGCAGGCCGTCAAGAACGCCGTCAACACCCTGCAGCTGGCCGAGTCGACGGGCACCGGCGACGCGATCCGGGCCAGCCTCGCCGCGATCCGCGCGTTCTCCGGCCAGCTCAAGGGGCCCGAGGGGCCGCCGCCGGCGCGGATCATCCTGCTCTCCGACGGCAAGCAGACCACCCCCACGACCGACCCGGCCGACGAGCGCGGCGCGTACCCCTCGTCGCAGCAGGCCCGCAACGAGGGCGTGCCCATCTCGGCGATCTCGTTCGGCACGGAGTACGGCGAGATCGAGATCGACGGCCGCCCGGTCGGCGTCGCCGTGGCCGACGACCAGATGCAGCAGATCGCCACGCTCTCGGGTGGGGAGTTCCGCCGGGCGTCGACCGAGCTCGATCTGCGCGAGACCTACTCGTCGCTCGCCGAGCAGGTGGGCTACGAGGAGCGCCGGATCAACATGTCGGGGCGCTGGTTCGTCGCGGCGACGATCCTGCTCGCCCTCGGCGCGGGCGTCGCGGTGGTGCAGGGCCAGCGGCTGCCCTGAGCCCGGGTGGACCGAGCTCAGGGCTTGCGGAACACCCCGCCGTACTCCATGACGTCGGTGTCGCCGTCGGTGGCGCCGACGTAGGGCAGCAGCTCGCGCGGTACGGGCTGGAGCTCGGGCTGGTCGGGGTCGGGCCGCCAGTCGCGGATGTTGACCAGGCCCGGCTCGACGGGCTCGAGGCCCGCGAACAGCGTGTCGATCTCGGCGGGGTGCGCGTCTGCCATGGGATGCCGGCACCGTCGATCGCCTCGCTCATGGCGGCGGCCTTCGCGGGGTCGCGGATCGACACCTGCGAGAAGGCCAGGTAGCTGCCGGGTACGGCGATGTCGTCGAGCACCCGGCGCAGCCCGAACGCGCGGCCGTGCTCCGGGTCGTCCTTGAGGTGGTGCCCGACGGAGAAGAAGAGGACCGCCATCGGTTCGGAGAGGTCGAGCAGGCGGCGGGCGTCGGGGTGGTCGAGGACGGCCGGGTCGCGGAAGTCGGCGGAGATCACGGTCGTCCGGTCGTTCGCGGCGAGCAGCGCCCGGCCGTGGGCCAGCACGATCGGGTCGGAGTCGACGTAGACGACGCGCGCCTCGGGGTCGAAGCGCTGCGCCACGTCGTGCACGTTCGACTCGTCGGGCAGGCCGCAGCCGAGGTCGAGGAACTGCCGGATACCGGCCTCCTGGACCAGGTAGCGGACGGCGCGGTACAGGAAGTAGCGGTTCTGCCGTGCGATGTCGACGCACTCGGGGAAGCCCACGAGGGTCTGGCGGATGAACTCGCGGTCGCTCTCGAAGTTGTCCTTGCCGCCCAGCATCCAGCCGTAGGCCCGCGCCGAGGTGGGGACCTCGCTTGGGGCGATGCGCGGTACCGCCGCGTCGTCTGCCGTCACGCCGCCACCGTAGCCGGGGTGGACCGGGCCACGACGGCGGCACTCGCCCGCCGGTCCACACTGATCGCTGTGGAGACGGTCGAGCTGCACGTCGTCGAGTCGGCGCCCCCAGGGCGTCCCGCTCGTGGTCCTGCACGGGGTCGGCAACAGCCACCTGACGTTCGGCTTCCTCGCGGCGGCGCCGACGCGACCGCGCCGCCCGGGCCCGCGGCTGCTGCGCGTCGACCTGCGCGGGCACGGCGACTCCCGCACACCGCCGGGCGCCTACGCCCTCGACGACTACGTCGGCGACGTCGTGGCGCTGCTCGACGGCGTCGCGCCCGCGGGGCGCGCTCCTCCTGGGGCACTCCCTCGGCGGCGTCGTCGCCTGGGCCCTCGCGCGGCGGCGCCCCGACCTGGTGCGCGCCGCGCTGCTGGAGGACCCGCCGCTCGCGCCCGGCCCGCGGCCCCCGGACCAGCTCGCCTACAACCGCGACCTCGCCGCGCTCGCGGGTCGCTGGCAGGCCGAGCGTGCCGAGGCCGCAGCGGTCGCCGCGCAGCTCGCCGAGCTCCCGGCCGGGCCGCGCCGCCGGACCGCGGGGGAGCTGTTCGCCCCCGACGCGATCGACGCCCGCGCCCGCGGCCTGCTCGCGATGGACCCCGGCGTCCTGCTCGCCGTCGCCGACGGCACCACGCTGCTCGGCGACGACCACACGCCGTCGCAGGCCCTGCCCCCGGTGCGGATCCTCGCCGCCGACGAGACCTGCGGCGGCGTGTTCCCGCCCGCGGCCGCCGACACCCTGCTGGCGGCGCACCCGACGGTGTCGCTGCGGCGCGTCCCGGGCGCCGGGCACGGCATCCACGACGAGGTCGCCCACCGGCCGACCTGGCTCGCCGAGGTCACGGCCCTGCTGACCGGCGCGTCGGCCTCGGCGAGGTGACGTCGACGGGGCGCCGACCGATCCGGACGCCTCGGTGGGGGCGCGCGAGGGCGCCGAGGAGATAGCCTCCCGCCCCGTCAGGGATCACGGACGGTCGCTCGGAGGAGATCACGTGGGTCGGGTCGCGCTCGTCACGGGCGGCAACCGGGGGATCGGGCTCGCCGTCGCGCGGGAGCTCGCCGAGCGCGGCCACACGGTGGTGGTCACCCACCGCTCGGGCGAGCCGCCCGAGGGGCTGCACGGTGTGCGGTGCGACGTCACCGACTCCGCCGCCGTCGACGCCGCGTTCTCGCAGGTCGAGAGCGAGCACGGGCCCGTCGAGATCCTCGTGGCCAACGCCGGGGTCACGCAGGACGGGCTGCTCATGCGCATGCCCGAGGAGGCGTTCACCGCGGTCGTCGACGCCAACCTCACCGGCGCCTGGCGGGTCACCCAGCGCGCCACCCGCGGGATGATGAAGGCCCGCTTCGGCCGGCTGATCTACATCTCCTCGGTGGTCGGGCTCACCGGCGCGCCGGGCCAGGTGAACTACGCCGCCTCGAAGGCCGGCCTCGTCGGCGTCGCCCGCTCGGTGGCCCGCGAGCTGGGCAGCCGCTCGATCACGACGAACGTCGTCGCCCCCGGCTACGTCGAGACCGACATGACCGCCGAGCTCACCGACAAGCGCCGCGAGGACCTCCTCGCCGCCATCCCGCTGGGCCGGTTCGCCGCGCCCGAGGAGGTCGCCCACGCCGTCGCCTGGCTCGCCTCCGACGAGGCCGCCTACGTCACCGGTGCCGTGCTGCCCGTCGACGGCGGCGTCGGCATGGGCCACTAGGAAGGAACACAGTTGAGTCTGCTCGAGGGCAAGCGGATCCTGGTCACCGGCGTCATCACCGACGCCTCGATCGCGTTCCACGCGGCGAAGGCGGCCCAGGAGGCGGGGGCCACGGTCATCCTGACCGGCTTCGGGCGGGTGTCGCTGGTCAAGCGGATCGCGCAGCGGCTGCCGCAGGAGGCGCCGGTCATCGAGCTCGACGTGCAGAACCAGGAGCACCTCGACGGGCTCGCCGACGCCGTGCGCGAGCACGTCGACGGCCTCGACGGCGTGCTGCACTCCATCGGCTTCGCGCCGATGGACGCCCTCGGCGGCAACTTCCTGCACACCGAGTGGAAGGACGTGGCGACCGCGGTCGAGGTCTCGGCCTACTCCTTCAAGTCGCTCGCGATGGCCGTGCGCCCGCTGCTGGGTCCGGGCTCGTCGCTGGTCGGCATGGACTTCGACAACAGCAGCGCGGCGTGGCCGGGCTACGACTGGATGGGCGTCGCGAAGTCCGCGCTGGAGTCGGTCACCCGCTACCTGGCCCGCGAGCTCGGCCCGGACGGGATCCGGGTCAACCTGGTCGCCGCAGGACCGGTGCGGACGATGGCCGCCAAGTCGATCCCCGGCTTCGACACCTTCGAGGAGGCCTGGGTGCAGCGCTCGCCGCTGGGCTGGGACCTCGGCGACCCGACGCCCGTCGCGCGGACGATCTGCGCGCTGCTCTCCGACTGGCTGCCGGCCACCACCGGCGAGGTCGTCCACGTCGACGGCGGCTACCACGCGATGGGCGCGTGACGCCTCGGGGCGTATGGCGCGCAGGTGCGGGTTCTCCCGCCCCGAAGAGAAGGGGGCCCTCTCCCCGCAACGACGGTGACCGCAGACGATCGGTGTCGTCGACGGAATCGTTCGTGGGGTCGATGCGAGTGTTCGGAGACGACGGTGGGGCGACGGACCGCCCCGTGAGGCCGAGGCGCACGGTCCGCTCGACGGTGGCCGCGGTCGCGCTCGCGATCGTGGTCGTGGTGTGCCCAGCGGAGCCCGACACGGCGGGATCGGCGGGCGCCACGCAGCCCGGGGTGCGGCTCGCGGCACTGGAGGGCGGGGCGTCCCGGTCCGACCCGCCACCCCGACCGGTATCGACCCGGACACGTCCGCGTCGGCCCGGGTGTCCGGGAGGGGTGTCACGGACGCCACCCTGCTCGAAGGTCATGCGCGCGAGCAGACGGTCAGGGCCGCGGTTCCGATCACGAACGCCGAAGCCGCTGCCCTTGCTAGCGCGCTCGGCTACCGACGCAAGAACGTGCGCGGGGTCGACGGAGCACCGGTCTACGAGAAGAACCCCCGGGCACGCCCGCAACCGAAGGGCCCGAACTTCCTGTCCAAGGAGATCACCAGGCCGAGACCGCACCTCGGTGGCTACTTCAAGGCGGCGACGGTCGAGGCCCTGTACAGCAAGTCCTCGCGCGACGGTACGTATGCGATCCAGCAGAGGCTCGTGCTCGACCCGGAGGGCCATCCGGTCGTCGACGGCGACGGGGAGGCGCAGTACCGGGCCTACCGAGTGCACTGGATCGGTGGGTGAGGTACCACCACTACGCCCTCGTCGTTCCGGTCGCCCCCGGCGGTCGTTCGCGCCCGCGGCGACCGAGGCGGTGGCGTGGTTCCTCGACGAGGCCGTGTGGACACCCTCGAGCTGCGGGAGCCGGGCCTGTCGGCCTCCCCTCGGTGCTGGAGGGGAGGCCTTCCACGACGGCGGCGCTCGACCGCGAGCACACCCTCCGACTGCTGCGCATCTGCCTGGAGCAGCGGGGTCGGGTCGGAGCGAACTTCGAGGCGCCGTCCGGTTTCGCGGTCCTGCTGTACGGCGACGACGTCCACGTCCGGGTACTGCGCCGTGCCCGCGAGCTGTCGCGCACGGTCGTGAGCGGGGCCTCGAGATCCTCGACCCCGCTCCTCCTCTCGATCCGCTCGAGCGCGACTGGTCGGTACCAGAGGGAATCCGCGCGGCGGACGACTCGTTCCTGACCGGCCTCGGCGAGCGGTTACGTCGTGACGGACGAGTGTCCTGGTTCTCGAGACCCGCGGTTTCGGTGACCGGCTGCAGGTCGCTACGTGCTCGCCGGACTCGACGATCTCACGCTGATGCTGGGCGAGCTCCGGCCGCGATCCGTCGTGACGGTGTTCTGGTGCCTCTCGTTCCTCCCGCGCAGCGGGGTAGCCGATCGGCGGACCCGGGCGCGTGGTGGTCTCGACGCGACGACGTTCCTGTGCCTCGAGGACAGGGGCACGCAGGTCCTGGCGCGGCCTGCGCGCGTCCTCGACGAGGGCGACGTGGAGGCGTGGCTCGCAGAGCGGTCCGCGGCCGCGGTGCTCGGCGTGCTCCCGGAGTATCCCAGGGTGGCAGCCCCGAGGTCGAGGTCGCCGTCCGGCCGGACCCGACGGCGTCGTCCGGAGCCGGTTGATGATCTGATCGACAGCGATCGCCCAGGTCCGGCGCGTCGGTCGAGGGTGTCGCACCGGCTACCGGGGATGCTGGGCCCGTGAGTGCCGAGCCGACCTACGACGCCGTCCTCCTGCTGTCCTTCGGCGGCCCCGAGGGGCCCGACGAGGTGCGGCCGTTCCTCGAGAACGTCACCCGGGGACGCGGGGTGCCGCCCGAGCGGCTCGACGCGGTCGAGGAGCACTACCAGCACTTCGGCGGGGTCTCGCCGATCAACGAGCTGAACCGCCGGCTCGTGGCCGACCTCTCGCGGGCGCTGCGCGAGTCGGGCCGCGACCTGCCGGTGTACTTCGGCAACCGCAACTGGCACCCGCTCGTCGAGGACACCGTCACCGAGATGGCGCAGGACGGCGTGCGCCGGGCGCTGGTGTTCGCGACCAGCGCCTACGGGGCTACTCGGCGTGCCGCCAGTACCACGAGGACATCGCCCGGGCCCGGGCGGCGGCGGCCGAGCGCCTCGGCGACGAGGGCGTCGTGCCCGACCTGGTGAAGCTGCGCCACTTCTACGACCACCCCCTGTTCGTCGCGTCGGTGGCCGACGGGGTGCGGGCGGCGCGCGAGAAGCTGGACGCGGGCCACGAGGCGCGGCTCGTCTTCACCGCGCACTCGATCCCCGAGTCGGCCGACCGCACCGCGGGCCCGCCCGAGGAGGGCGGGCACCGCTACTCGCGCCAGATGAGCGAGGCCGCGGCGCTCGTCGCCGAGGCCGTCGGCGCACCGGACCACGACCTCGTCTGGCAGTCGCGCTCGGGGCCCCCGCAGATCCCGTGGCTCGAGCCCGACATCGTCGACCACCTCGACACGCTGCACGCCAAGGGCGTGCCCGCGGCGATCGTCAGCCCCGTCGGCTTCGTCTCCGACCACCTCGAGGTGGTGTGGGACCTCGACAACGAGGCCGCGGAGCACGCCGAGGAGCTCGGCAGGGGGTTCGTCCGGGCCGCGAGCGCCGGTTCCGACCCGCGGTTCGTCGAGATGATCGTGGAGCTGATCGCCGAGCAGCTCGACGCGCCCCGCGCGCTCTGCCACCCGGCTGCGAGCGGCTCGGACGTTGGACTGAACGGGTGGCCCTTCTGGCACTCCGCCACGCTCGGCTCATGACGACGACGGCGGGCGTCGACGGCGCGGCGAACGGCACTCGCGCTGGCTGCTGGCCCGGCGCCTGGCTCGTCGCTGTCCGTCGGACTCCTGGCGGAATGCTCGCGGCCGTCGGCGCCTGCGCGAGCGCACCGGCCGGGTGAGCGCTCGCCGAGACCCTGGTGCGGCGTCGGCCGTGCTCAGCCGTCGGGCTCCCGTTCGCCTGCTGGGTCGCCGAGCGCGCCGTGCGCCACGCGCCGCGGCGACGACATGACGGCCTACGGTGCGGGCCGGTCGACGTGGCGCGGTGGACCGCGCACGGGCGTGACGCGCGGACGGCGCGGTCGGCGGGAGGGGCGCAGGGCGTCGGTGCGGGCGAGGACCTCTCGCCTCGGCGGTGACAGCGACTACCGCGTCCTGGTCGCCCGGTGCCGGTCTCGGCCCACCGGGTCGACCCGCCACCGGGCCGCGGGGCGTCGTCGACTGGGCTGCGCGACGCACGGCACGACGCTGCGGTGGCGCCATGGGGCGCGCCTCGACCTCGTCGGCGTGCTGGAGCACGGCGTGGCGCGCCGAGGCCCGACGAACTGTCGGAGACGCCACCCTCGCCGTCGTGGGCCAGATCGTCGAGCGGGTGAACGGCTGCGTTCGGCGCGTCGCACAGCGCCGCGGGGCGCGAGCACCCGATCTCCGCGGCACCCGCCGGCCGCGTGGCGGGCGACGTCCATCGCGGCCAGCGTCGTCGCCGCCGGTCTCGCGCCACGCCCGCGCGGATGCCCTCGGTCGTGCTGGAGCACCCGAAGCGGGCGGCCGGGGTGCCGGCGGCGTCGGCGGGCGCGAGGCTCAGGTGGGCCGCAGCGCCGCCGCGATCTCCTCGGCACCCCGGGCCGCGGTCCATCGTGGCCAGCGTGGTCGCGGCGTCGCACCCCTCGCGGAGGTCGATCGGCTCGAACACCGTCCAGCGCAGCACCCCGTCGGCGACCGGAGCGGGGACCAGCGCGAGCGCGACCCCGCCGAGCACCGCGCACTCGCCCGCGTCGAGCGCGGCCGCGCCGAGGGGTCCGGGGCCGGGACGCCGCGCACGTCGCCGGGGACGGGCAGCGCCAGCCGCGCGTCGAGGCCGAGCGGGCCGCAGCGGGCCCGGAGGGCGACCAGCAGCCCCGCGAGCCCGACGCCGGCGTGGTCGGGTGTCGGCAGGTCGAGGGTCGCGGCCGTGGCGGCGTCGCTCGCGACGACGTCGTGCGCGGGCGACCACGTCGCCAGGGCGTCGAGGACGTCGTCGGAGGCGGCGGCACCGGCGAGCCAGGCCGAGCTCCACACGGCGAGCGAGGCGCTCGGACAGGGCATGACGGCCAGGCTACCGATCGCCGGGAACGGGGCCCGGAGATCGCGCTAGCATCCCGGGTGAGCGAGCGGGTGCCCGGGACGAGCTGGGGGCCCGGAGACGTCGTGGGCCGCTTCGTGCTGGGTGAGCGCGTCGGGCGCGGGGCGTTCGCGCAGGTGTGGCGAGCTCGCGACCCGCAGCACGACCGCGATGTCGCTGTCAAGATCCTCGACGACGAGCATGCCGCCCTGGAGGAGTTCCGTGCCTCGCTGGCGCGCGAGGCGCGGGCGCTGGCGCGGCTCAACGGCCGGCCCCACGTCGTCGACGCCTACGAGTACGACGTCGACGGGCCCGTCTACCTCGCGATGGAGTACGCACCCGACCGCACGTTGTACGCCGAGCTGTCGGACGCCCGCCGTCGCGACGCGGGCGGGCTCGGCGTCGCGCGGTCCGTGTACGTCGTCGACCGCATGGCCGTGGGGCTCGAGGCCGCGCACGAGAACAACCTCGTGCACCTCGACGTGACCCCGGGCAACGTGCGGGTGGGCCCCGACGGGCGAGGTGTCGCTCATCGACTTCGGACTCGTCGGGGCCGTCGACGACGAGATGCTCGCGGGAGCGGTCCTGCGCGGTCAAGGCGTCGGTACCGCGCGGTACATGGCGCCCGAGCGGCTGGGGCGCTCCCTGGTCGCGCCGGCCTTCGACTTCGACGTCTACGCGCTCGGGGCCATCCTGCACGAGTGCCTCACCGGGCGGCACGCGTTCCCGCCGCGCCGTCGCCGCTTCCTGCTCGAACGGGACGCCCGCCGCCGTCGCCGACCCCGCCCGAGCGACGTCCATCCCTCCCTCGCGGGGTTCGACCCGCTCGTCGTCGACGCCCTCGCCGTCGACCCGGCCGACCGCATCCGCACCGTCGTCGAGTTCCGGGCCCGCCTGCACGAGGTGGCCGGCGTGCTCTGACGCCGTCCGGCGTGTCGGCGGGGAGGACCGGTCCCGCCCTACCGTCCCTCGTCGTGGCGAGGACGCAGGGCCGGGGCATGAACGGATCGGGCGGCGACAACGGGTTCCGCACGACCGGCGGGCTCGGCGCGGCCCGTCCGGGTGCCCGCGCGGGCGGTCCCAGCAGTGGGGCCGGGCGGTCCGGCGGGCTGCCGGGGATGGCCTCGCACCGGCCGAAGCGCGAGGTCGTCGAGGTCGTCGCCGAGCCCGGTCTGGTCGTCGAGAACGCCGAGGGCACGTTCTGCGGCGCGGTGGTGCGCGCCGACGTCCGCGAGGTGGTCCTCGAGGACCGCGACGGGCGCCGCCGCCTGTTCCCGATGCGTCCCGCGGCGTTCCTGCACGAGGGGCGGGTCGCGACGCTGACCCCGCCCGGACGTGCCGCGGGGCCGGCGCCGGCGGTCCGGACGCGCTCGGCATCGGGGTCGGTGCGGGCGGCGGCGGCGCCGGCGAAGGTCGCGAGCCCGCACCGCATCTGGGTCGAGGGCGTGCACGACGCGGAGATCGTCGAGCGGGTCTGGGGCCACGACCTGCGGGTCGAGGGCGTCGTCGTCGAGCCGCTGCACGGCGCCGACGTGCTCGTCGAGGCCGCGCGCGACTTCGCGCCCGCTCCCGACCGTCGGCTCGGGGTCCTCGTCGACCACCTGGTGACCGGTTCGAAGGAGTCGCGGATCGCCGACGGCCTGCGGCGCGACCTCGGTCCCGCCGCGGCCCACGTCATGGTGCTCGGGCACCCCTACATCGACATCTGGGAAGCCGTACGGCCCGCCGTCGTCGGCATCGACGCGTGGCCGCGCATCCCGCGCGGCACCGAGTGGAAGCGCGGGGTGTGCGACGCACTGGGCTGGGGCGACGAGCGCGCCGGGGCGCGCCGCGTCCTCGGCGCGGTGTCGACGTGGACCGACCTCGAGACGCCCCTGATCACGTCGGTGGAACAGCTCATCGACTTCGTCACCGTCGACCCGTCCTGACTTGTCCTCCGACGTGCTCGACCAGGTGATGGCCTGGCGGGGCCAGGAGGTCCGCTGGGCGCGACGCGGCTCCGGGCCGCCGGTCGTCCTCTGCCACGGCACGCCGTGGTCGTCGCGCCTGTGGGAACGAATCGCCGACGCCCTCGCGGCCGACCACACCGTCCACCTCTGGGACATGCCCGGCTACGGCAGCTCCACCATGGCCGAGGGGCAGGACGTCTCGCTCGCGGCGCAGGGCGAGTGCCTCGCCGCGCTGCTGGAGCACTGGCAGCTCGACGACCCGCCCCACGTCGTCGCCCACGACTACGGCGGCGCCGTCGCCCTGCGCGCGCACCTGCTGCACGGCGCCGCGTACCGGTCGCTGGCGCTGGTCGACGTGGTCGCCCTCGCGCCCTGGGGCTCGGACTTCTTCCGGCTGGTGACCGCGAACGCGCCGGTCTTCGCGGCCCTGCCGCCGCCGCTGCACGAGGCCCTGGTCCGCGCCTACGTCGCGGCGCCGCCCACCGTCCGCTCTCCGCGCGGGCCCACGACATGCTCGTCGCGCCCTGGCTCGGCGAGCGGGGCAGGCGGCGTTCTACCGCCAGATCGCCGCGGCCGACCAGCGCTACACCGACGAGATCGAGGGCCGCTATCCCTCCCTCGACCTGCCGGTCCTGGTCGTCTGGGGCGCCGAGGACACCTGGATCCCGGTCGACCGAGCCCACCGCCTCGCTGCGCTCGTCCCCGGCGCCGGCTCGAGCTCGTCCCCGACGCCGGGCACCTGATCCAGCTCGACGCGCCCGAGGCGCTCACGGCCTCGCTGATGCGGTGGCTCGAGCGTCAGTCCTGACGCAGGACTCGACGGCCGGGACCGGCTCGTCGAGACCTTCGCCGACCTCGTCCGCCGCGCCCGTGAGGCACCCGGCTGCCTCGACGTCGCCGTCACCGCCGACTCGGTCGACCCCGGTCGCATCGACAACCTCGAGCGCTGGCGTTCGCAGGAGGACATGGAAGCCTGGCGGGCCCGGGCGAACGCGCCCGACGTCGGCGACGTGATCCTCGCCGACCACGTCCGGCCGTTCGACGCGACGAACGAGCGCTCGCCGTTCGACTGCGGTCGGTCGGCGCCGACCTCGACCGCGCGACCGACCTCGGTGCTCGATCGGCGAGCGCGCCGGGGGACGAGGTCCCGACGGGCTGTTCGACCGTCAGGGCGCGGTGTCGATCCTCGTGCCCGTCGCGGACCGCCGGGCATGGAGCCCGTCGACGAGCGCGGCGATCGTCCAGGTGTCGAGCTGTCGTCCGCGCCCGGACTCGCGGGCGGCGATCGCCTCGGGCGACGGGTCGTGCACCCGACGTCCGGCTCGCCGACGTGGCGACCAGCGCTGAACCGCGTCTCGAGAACGACGCCCTGCACCACCACGGTGCCGGACTCCCGGTAGGTCCTGCGGTCGCCGAACGCGGCGTGCCGCAGGGCGAGCTGGTCCCACGCCTCCTCGTCCGCGCAGGGTTCCCGTCCGCCGACGATCCATCGACCGTCGCCTCGGACGTGGCCGCTGGTGGTCGAGCAGGCCGGTCGAGGAGCCAGCCGCCTGGACGCCGGTGGACGCGGTAACGGCGAGGCCCTGCTTGTTCCTGGGCGTCATCGTACGCTATCTATCGATGTTCGCGATGGTGCTGGTCGAGGAGCAGCCGATCGTCGATCTGGTGGTGCCGTCGACGAGGCGCTGCCAGTGTCGTGGCCGTCGCTGGATCTGCGGTTGGTGCAGCTGGTGGTCGAGTCGGCGGCTGAGGCGGCGGGCGACGAGCACGCGCCGCACACGCCGGACGGGGTGCTGGTCGGCCAGATCGGGTTGTTGGAGTCGTTGCGCGGGTGGCCGCGGGAGCGCGTTGAGCGTGTTCGCGCGCCAGCACGTGGCCCTGGCGAGGCCGAGTCGGATCCGGCGCGGGTGCAGCGCAGCGTGGCCGGGCAGGTCGCGCTGGCCACCCGGACGAGCCCGAGCCGGGCCCGCGAACGCCTGCGCACCGCCCGCGACCTGCACGACGGCCTCGACGGGGTGCGCGCACTGTTCAGCGCCGGGGAGCTCAGCTCGGCTGCGGTGCAGGCCCTGGTCCGCGCCACCGGCGACCTCGACACCGCCGAACGCGGCGAGGTCGACCGGCGCCTGGGCGAGCACGACCTCACGAAGCTGGGGATCGGGCGGTTGCGCAGCCTCGCCCGTCGGCTCGCCGCGGAGGTGGCGCCGGAGAAGTTCCGCGCCCGGGTCACGAAGGCGCGGGCGGATCGTCGGGTGACGCTGCGCCCCGGCGAGGACGGGATGTGCTGGCTGACCGGTCACCTGCCGATCGAGCAGGGCGCCGCCTGCTACGCCGCCCTGGACCGCGCCCACAAGCGCCTCTCGGCCGACCCGGCGCCGCTCACGCGCGGGCGCGGGCAGGTCATGGCCGACACCCTGGTCGAACGCGTCACGGGGCAGGCGCGCGCCGACGCAGTGGCGGTGGAGATTCAGGCGCTGGTGCCGGTCGAGGCGCTGATCGACCCGGACAGCCCGCTACCGGCGGAGGTGCCCGGGCTGGGCCCGATCCCCGCCGACCTGCTCACCACCGGCCCCGGCACCACCCTGCTACGGCGCCTGATCACCCGGGCCGGGATCGTCATCGGCGGCGACTCGAAACGCCGCGCATTCCGCGGCCGGCTGGCCGAGCTGATCCGCGCCCGCTCCCGACACCGCTGCACCGAACCGTACTGCGACGCCCCCGTGCGCCACCTCGATCACATCCAGCGCGCCGCCGACCACGGACGCACCGAACTCGACAACGGTCGGGGGCTGTGCGAGTTCCACAACCACCTACGCGAACAACCCGGCTGGCACGTCGAACGCACCCCCGACGGCGTCGCCACCACCACCCCCACCGGCCACGCCTACCTCGCCCCACTGGGGTGACGCGCGCCGGGCGGCGGGGGCACCCCGGGGTCATGTCCCTCCCGACGCACAGCTTCGCCCGCAACCCGGCCCCGGCCGCCTACTACGAACGTCGAGCCGCCGAGTACGACGAGTGGTATCTCGGCCAGGGGCGATTCGCCACGAGTGACCGGCCGGGTTGGTCCGACGAGCTCGAGCAGCTCGTGGCGCTGGTGGCCGGTCTGCCCCAGGCGCGGACCCTCGACGTCGCGTGCGGGAGCGGCTTCCTCACGCGCCATCTGCAGGGCTTCGTCGTCGGGGCCGACCAGAGCCCAGCCATGGTCGCGCTCACCCAGTCGCGCCTGCCCCACGGCATCGCCACGTCGCCGACGGGCTCGACCGCCGTTCGCGGACGGCGCGTTCGGGCGCTCCTGACCGCGCACTTCTACGGCCACCTTCCCGCCGACGAGCCACCTCCTCGCGGAGGACGGCGCCTGGCTCCGAGCTCATCGTCGTCGGCTGGCCCCGGCATCGAACAGTGGCAGGAACGGTCCTACCGACGACGCGTCGCCACCACGTCTACAAGCGCTACCTCACGGGCGATCAACTGGCCGCCGAGATCCACGGCCAGCCCCTGCTCGACGGACGCTGGGTCGGACGGCCGGTGACGGCTCACGCCGGATACATGGCCCGCATCCGGGCGATGTCGACGCCCTGGCTGGACAGGACGTCGTCGGCGATCTGGCGGGCGGTGTCGTCGAGGCCCTCGACCTGCTGGCGCCGGGCCATGTCCTGCGCGCCCTCGTGGTGGGCGATCATGAGGTCGAGGAACATCCGGTCGAAGGCGGGTCCGCTGGAGGCCGCGAGCCCGTCGAGCTGCGGCTGGGTGGCCATGCCCCGCATGGCGCCCATGCCCGCCACGTCATGACCCGCGTGTCCCGCCGGTGCCGCGCCGCCGCCGTAGCGGTTCATCCAGCCCCGCAGCATCGCGATCTCGGCGCCCTGGACGCCGGCGATGCGGTCGGCGATCGCGCGGACGCGCGGGTCCGCGGCGCGCGCCGGCGCCTCGTCGGACATGACGAGGGCCTGCTCGTGGTGCGGGATCATCATCGCGACGAACGCGACGTCGGCGGGTCGACGTCGCGCCGGGCGCCGCGGGGCGGCGCCGGGCAGCACGCGGGCGTCCTCCCCGGGGCGGCCGGGCGCGATGACCTGCGGCGCTGCCGAGGGGGCCGGCGCGGGTGCGGCCACGGGGGGCGCGATCCACCCCGTCCCCGTCGTCCCGCTCGCCGGCGTCGACGCGTCCCCGCTCGAGCACCCGGCGAGCAGGACGCCCGCCACGAGCACCGTCGCCGCCGAGGTGGCCCGCATGCCTCCGCCGTGCCGCCGCGCCATGCCCGATTCCCCTCGCGTTCGCCCGAACGTCATCCGTAGGGTGACTTCGTCCCATGACAGTGTGCATGTCCGCGTGCACGCACGGTCCGATCCGTGGAGGCGCCGCGTGCCCACCCGTCGTCCGTTCCGCGTCCGGCGCGCGCCCGCCGTCGTCGCCGTCGCCCTGGCCGCGGCGGCTCGCGGCCGCGGGGTGCTCGGGTCCGTCGGCCGAGCAGGGCCCGCCGGCCGGAGCGGCCCTCGGCGTCGACCAGATCGCCTCCAGCCCCAACGTGCGCCTCGCGGCGAACGTGCCGTCGGGTTTCTCCCCGGCGACCGGAGTGGGCACCGACCTCGCCTTCCAGGGCCGCTACGCCTTCGCCGGCAACTACGACGGGTTCACCGTCTACGACGTCGCCGACCCGACCCTGCCACGCCAGGCCGCCCAGGTGCTCTGTCCCGGCGCGCAGGGCGACGTGAACGTGTCGGGCCCGCTGCTCTACCTCTCCACCGACTCGTCGCGCAGCGACGACAGCTGCGCCAGCGGGCCCAAGCCGGCCGTCGACCCGACGGCGTGGGAAGGCATCAAGATCTTCGACATCAGCAACCCGCTCGCGCCGCGGTACATCAAGTCGGTCGAGACCGACTGCGGCTCGCACACCAACACGCTGGTGCCGGGCAAGGACGGGCGCAGCGACTTCCTCTACGTGTCCTCCTACGGTCCCAACCCGGCCTACGCGCAGTGCAAGCCGCCGCACGACAAGATCTCCATCATCGAGGTGCCGAAGGCCGCCCCGCAGACCGCCTCCGTGGTCGCGGCGCCGGTGCTCTTCCCCGACGGCGGCAACCGCGGCACGCGCGACCCGAACGCGGAGGGCGTCGAGCCGGGCATCTCGACGACCGACGGCTGCCACGACATCACCGTCGACCCCGCGAAGGACCTCGCGGCCGGCGCCTGCATGGGCGACGGCGTGCTCATGGACATCGCCGACCGACGGGCACCGCGGGTCATCACGCGGGTGAGCGACGACGCCAACTTCGCGTTCTGGCACTCGGCGACGTTCAACCAGGACGGCACGAAGGTCGTCTTCACCGACGAGCTCGGGGGTGGCGGCGCGCCCGCCTGCAACCCGGCGGTCGGGCCGACCCGCGGGGCCGACGGGATCTACGACATCGTCGGTACGGGCGACCAGCGCCGCCTCGAGTTCCGCAGCTACTACAAGATCCCGCGCATGCAGGGCGAGACCGAGAACTGCGTGGCCCACAACGGCTCGCTGATCCCGGTGCCCGGCAAGGACCTCATGGTCCAGTCCTGGTACCAGGGTGGGGTGTCGGTCTGGGACTTCACCGACTCCACCCAGCCGCGTGAGGTCGGCTTCTTCGAACGGGGCCCGCTCAACCCGGTCAACCTCATCACCGGCGGCACCTGGTCGGCCTACTGGTACAACGGCCGCGTCTACTCCTCCGACATCGTCAAGGGGCTCGACGTCCTCGAGCTCGACCCGGCGCTGACGCAGGGGGTCACGCCGTCGCCCGGCGAGGTCAACGTGCAGACGCAGGCCACCGCGGCGGGCTGATCCCGGCCGTCCCACGAAACGTGACCCTGGCGCCACGCCCGCAGTGGCACACTGCGTGACGTGATCCCGCTCATCTGGGTGGCGGTGGGGATCGTCCTGGTGCTCGGCGAGCTGCTCTCGGGCGATCTCGTGCTGCTGATGCTCGGCGGCGCCGCCCTGGGCGCCGCCGGTGCCTCCGCGCTCGGCGTCCCGCTCGGAGCCGACCTCGGGGTCTTCGCCGTCCTGGCGGGGCTGCTCGTCCTGCTCGCGCGGCCCACGCTGCGGCGGCGGCTCGGCGCCGTCCCGCCGACCGTCACCGGCACCACGCGCCTGCTCGGCACCCACGGCGAGGTCGTCGACCCCGTCCCCGGCCTCGCCGGCACCGGCGAGGCGGTCGGCACCGTCCGCCTCGGCGGCGCGGTGTGGTCGGCGCGAGCGCTGCACGACGACGCCGTGCTCGCCGTCGGAGCCCCCGTCGTGGTCGTCGCCGTCGAGGGCGCGACCGCAGTGGTCACCCCCGCTCGTCCCGATCAGATCGCGTCCGAACCACGGCAGGAGGGAACCTGATGGATCCCGCGAGCATCGTGCTCATCGTCGTCCTCATCGCGGTGGTGGCCCTGGTCATCACCACCGTCGCCAAGAGCGTCACCGTCGTGCGCCAGGCGGAGTCCGCGGTCATCGAGCGCCTCGGGCGCTACCAGCGCACCGCCGAGCCCGGCATCTGCTTCCTGGTGCCTTCTTCGACCGCATCCGCGAGCGGGTCGCCCTGTGGGAGCAGGTCGTCTCGTTCCCGCCGCAGCCGGTGATCACCGAGGACAACCTCGTGGTCTCGATCGACACGGTCATCTACTTCCAGGTCACCGACCCGCGCAACGCCGTCTACGAGATCAACGACTACATCAACGGCGTCCAGCAGCTGACCACCACCACGCTGCGCGACGTCGTCGGTGGCATGAGCCTCGAGCAGGCCCTCACCTCCCGCGAGACGATCAACACCGGCTTGCGCCGCGCGCTCGACGACGCGACCGGCCCGTGGGGCCTGCGGGTGGTGCGCGTCGAGCTGAAGGCGATCGACCCGCCGCCGTCGATCCAGAACTCGATGGAGCAGCAGATGCGGGCCGACCGCGAGAAGCGGGCGATGATCCTCACCGCCGAGGGCCACCGTGAGTCGGCGATCGCCGAGGCGCAGGGCAACAAGCAGGCCGCGATCCTCAACGCCGAGGGTGCGAAGCAGGCCGCGATCCTCGACGCCGAGGCCGACCGGCAGTCGCGGATGCTGCGCGCGCAGGGCGAGCGGGCGGCCCGCTACTACCAGGCCCAGGGCCAGGCGAAGGCCATCGAGAAGGTCTTCGCCGCGATCAAGGCAGGCAAGCCGACGCCCGAGCTGCTCGCCTACCAGTACCTCCAGACGCTGCCGCAGATGGCGCAGGGCGACGCGAACAAGATGTGGGTGGTGCCGAGCGACTTCGGCAAGGCCCTCGAGGGCTTCACCCGCATGCTCGGGGCTCCCGGCGACGACGGCGTGTTCCGCTTCGAGCCCTCGCCGGTCGACGAGACGGTCGTGTCGCGCCCCGGCGCCACCGACGACGACGTCGCCGACTGGTTCGACACCGCGACCGACCCGGAGATCGCGAAGGCGGTGGCCGCGGCCGAGACCATGGCGACCAGCAACGGCAACGGTGAGTCGCCGCCCTGGGCGGGCACCGCGTCCTGACGGGGCACTACCGTACCCATCCGGTCGGGGAAAGGACCGGAACGTGTACAGCCTCGGGGTGGACATCGGGACGACGACGGTCGTCGCCGCGACCCTGCGTGACGGGCACCTCGAGGTCGTCCCGCTGGGCAGCGCGATCGCGGTGCCCTCGCTGGTCCACCGTGACCACGACGGCACGGTGCGCCCCCGGGAGGCCGCGGCCCCGCGGGCGCTCGCGACGCCGCACCGGGTCGCGGGGGCGCTGACCCGCCGTCTCGTCGACGGCACGCCTGTCGTGCTCGGCGAGCGCTCGCGCTCCGCGGTGGGCCTGCTCGCCACCCAGCTGCGCGACGTGCTCGACACCGTCGCCGCCCACGAGGGCGGCGAGCCCGAGCGGCTGGTCCTCACCCGGCCCAGCGGCTGGGGAGCGTTCCGGGAGGACCTGTTCGCGCAGGTCCCGGCCCGCGTCGCCCGCGACGACGCCCGGATCGTCAGCGAGGCGGTGGCGGTCGCGGCACTGCACCGCGCGGGTCGCGGGGCGGCGGGCGAGGTCGTCGTGGTCGCCGACCTCGGCGGCGGGTTCGACGCCACCGTGCTGCGCCTCGGCGAGCGGACCGGGTCGCGGAGGTGCTCGGCACCCCGGAGACGCTCGACGACGTCGACGGGGTGTGGGGCGACGCCGTCCTGGCCCTCGCCGACGAGGCCTGTGACGGTGCCCTCGGCGCCGCTCGCGAGCGCGATCCCGCAGAGCGGACGGCCGCGGCGCGGCTGCGCCGCGAGTGCGCGCAGGCCGCCGAGGCGCTGTCCGTGACTCGTCGGTGCTGGTGCCGGTGGCCGTCGACGGTCGCGCCCACGACGTGGAGATCACGCGCGCTGCCTTCGAGGAACGGATCGCCGCGACCGTCGACGCCGTCGTCGGCAGCGTGCAACGCACGCTGCGCTCGGCCGGCGTCGCGGGCGACGACCCCGACGCGCTCGCGTCCGTGCTGCTCGTCGGCGGCGCCGCCGCATCCCGCTCGTGGCCCGGCGGCTCTCGAGTCCCTCGGGCGGACGGTCACACCGCACCCTCGCGCGCCGTTCGCCGCGGCCCTCGGCGCCGCGGTGCCGCCGCTCGACCGATCCCGCCCCGGTGCGCCGGCCTGGTCGCGCTGGCCCCGCCGCGGTTCCGATCGCGGCGAGGAGTCCGTGCCGCCCGAGCCGGACCCGGAGCCCGAACCGGCCCCGGAGCCCGGAACCGGCCCCGGAGCCCGGACCGCTCGTCGACGACGCGCCGATCCCGAGGTCACGCAGCGGTTGGGCGTCGACGGCGGGTGCCGCCGGGGCGGGTGCCGGCGCCGCCCGTCGACCCGGTCCTCGGGACGACGCACCGACCGGGCCGGTCGTCCTCCCGTGCCGGACGCGGACCACGACCGGGACCAGGACCCGACCGGGACCGGGCGAGCAGGGCGACGCCGACGTGACCCAGCGGGTGCGGGGCGGCCTGTTCCGCCGCCGCCCGTCGACCCGTCGGCCCCGTCGTCGACCCCGCCGCCCCCGCTCCCCGAGCCCGATCGCGGTCCGGGCCGCGGTGGGCGGCCGCGCCGGGGTCTCCCACTCCGCACGATCGCGTGATCGGGCTGCTCGCGGTCGTCGTCGTGGCCGTGGTGACGGGCTCGTCGTGTGGTTCGCCGGCGGCTCGAGTCGGGACCCGGCTCCGGGCCGGTGTCCCGCGCTGCCGCCCGCGCTCGGGCCCCGACGGCGTCGCCCGAGAGCACGCCCGCGCCCGGTCGGGCAGCCCTGCCGGGACCCGCGACGCCCGCCGCGGCCCGCTGTCGCCGAACGGGCGGCTGCTCTACCTGGCCGACCCCGCCGGGCGCCGGGTCGAGGTCGTCGACGTCCGCGACCCGCGCTCCCGCTCGAGCATCCCGGTCCCGGACGGCCCGCCGCGCTACCTGACCGTCGCCCCGGACGGGGCGCGGCTCTACGCGAGCGTCTTCGACGACGCGCGGACCGTCACCGCGGTCGCGGTGATCGACACGGTGAGCCCGGGGTCGTCGCCACCGTGCCGGTCCCGTCGCGCCCGTTCGGGGCCGCGGTCAGCCCCGACGGCGCGACGCTGTGGGTGCCCGACCAGGACACGGCCGGCGTCTCGGTGATCGACACGGCGCGCAACGTGGTGGTGCGCGAGGTCCCGTCGACGCAACCCGCACTGGGTGGCGTTCTCGCGCGACGGCTGCCCGGGTGTACGTCTCGCTGGAGGACACGAACGTCGTCGTCGAGCTCGACCCCGTCACCGACCGCGAGATCTCGCGGGTCACCACGGGCGCCCGCCCGTTCGCCGTCGCCGTCCACCCGACGCGGCCGCTCGCGATCGAGTCCGACAACAGCGGCGCGAGCGCCACGGTGTTCGACACCGACGCCAACCGCTCGCTCTCGACCGTGCCGACCGGACGGCTGCCCCAGGCCGTCGCGGGGGCGCCCGACGGGCGCGTCGCCTACGTCGTCAACACCGACGACGCGACGGTGAGCGTGCTCGACGCGTCGAGCTTCGCCGTCACCGCGACGCTGCGTACGCCGCCCCGCCCGACGGGGCTCGCCGTCGCCCCCGACGGCCGCACCGGCTACGTGACCTGCGAGGGCGAGGTAGCGGTGCTCGAGCTGGCGACGTGAGCGCCGTCCTGGTGCTGGCGGGCTCCTCGTCGCGGGCGTCGGGGCCGTGCTCGACGGCACCGGCTGGTGGGGCTGGGCGCCCGGGCTCCTCGACCAGCGGGCCCCGGTGCTCGCCCTCGTCGTGCTCGCGGTCGCGGCCCCTGTCGACCCTCGCCGCGGGCCGACGGCGCGCGCGGTGGGGGCGACCGTGGCCGTCCTCGCGGCCGTCGTGCCCTCGTCGTGGTCGTCGACGCCGTGCGCGGGGGGTGCGCCGGGCCCGTCGACCGGGGTGCTCGCCGTCGGGGTCGTCGCGACCGTCGTCGGGGCTGGTCGGTCGTGCGGACGACGCACGACACGGGGCGCCGCGTGCGGCGGCCCGGGTCGGCACGGCCGTCCGTCGTCGCGCCGCCGCGTTCGGCGGCGGGCTGCTCGTCGATCCGCTCGCGGTCACCCGCACGACGAGCGCGGCGGCCGCGGTCGACGCCCCGATCGTGACCCGTCCCGGCGCGGTGCCGCGCTGGTCGTTCCCGGTCGCGGGGCGGGTCGTCGACGCCGTCGCGATCCGCGGGGCGTCGCGGTCGTCCGTGGCGACCCCGACGGCCGCGCGACCGCTTCACGCGGAGGGCACGACCGCCCGGGTCGGCGACGAGGTCGTCGCCCTCGACGGGACGACGGGCACGCCCGCTGGTCCTACCGCCGCGGGGACCGGCAGACGACGTCGCGGTCACGGCCTCGCCCGACGGCGCCGTCCTGGCCGTGACCCACCGCCTCCCCGGCGAGTCGACGTCTGGTCACCGTCCTCGACGCCGACTCCGGCGCGACCCGGTTCGACCTCGTGACCGACGGAGCGCGGCCCCGCGCACCTCACCGACCGGATGCTGACCGTCCTCGAGCCACTGCCGGAGCCGTCACGGCGGACGGACTCGTCGAGCTACCGGCCACCGCTGCGGGTCGTCGCCCACTCCCTCGCCGACGGTGCCGTCGCCTGGAGCTGGGCGCCTGCGGCGGGCTGCGAGATCCGCGGACCCTGGTACCCGACCCTCGGCCCGGGCGGGCGCTGGACCCTCAGGACCCGCGGCGTGGCCGTGGCCTGGAGTGACTGCGGCAGCGACCGCGTCCTGCACGGCCTCGACGACCGCGACGGCACGCCGCGCTGGACGGGGCCGGCGGGCCCGCTGTCGGTGCGGGCCGCCGCCGGCGGGCAGGAGGTCGCCTCCCGCACGCCCGACCTGACGGCGTTGCCCGACGCCGACCACGTCCTCGTCGACGGCAACCCCGCCCGCGTGGTCGACGCCGTCGACGGCGCGCGCCGGGACGTCCCCGCGCTCGGCGAGTTCGAGCTCGGCGCGGTGCGCGCCGGGCCGGTCCGGGCGCTGCGCCTCGACGGCCGCGCACCGGCCGGATCGATCGACCCCGCGACCGGCGCGGTCGTGCCGCTGCCCGCCGAGGCACCGGGGGAGTGCTCGACGCCGCGCGGCGCGGTCGCGGTCGTCGCGGCGGGGCCGACGCTGCGCGCCTGCGGGGTCGGCGCGACGTTCGGGCTGCGCGTCGACGACGGTCCGACCCGCCCGGTCGACCTCGGGCCCCCGACCCTCGTCGAGCCCGACCGCGACGAGGGCCTGCTCTACCGGCGCTCGGAGTACGTCGTCCTGCCGGCGCCGGGCGCCCTGGTCGTCGCCACCACGCGCACGGCGCCCGCCCTCGTCGTCGGGTTCGGTCCGGTGGACCGGTGAGCGCGATCGTCGTGCGCGCCGTCGCCCTCCTGGCGCGGTCGCCGCCGTCGTCGGCGCCGTGCTCGTCGCGATGCCGCTCGAGGAGCCCGACCGCCCTCGGTCGCCGCCGCTCGGCGCGGGGGCCGCCGCCGCCGCGTCGCCTCGGGGGAACGTCCCGCGCCTCGCCGTCCGATCGCCCTCGGCCTGGTCGCGCTCGTCGGCGCCGCGCTCGCCGTCGTCGCCTCCGGTGTTCGCCGGGTGGCCCGGTCCGGGACCGGCGGTCCTGCTCGGCGGCGCGCTGCTCGTGGCCCTCGCCCCGGCCTGCGACGGTTCCCCGGTGGTGGCGCGGTGGTCGCCGGTGTCGTGCTCGTGGGCTGGCCGCGGGCGTCACGGTGCTGCTCGTCCCGCTCGTCGAGCGCCTGCCGCTCTCGGACGCGGTCGCCGCCGCCGACGTCGCCGCCGCGCCGGGACCGGGCCTGCGGTGGCGCTGGGAGGCGGCCGGGTGGGCGACGCCGTCGTCGCCGGCCGGGACTGGTCCTCGCGGTCGGGGGCGGGGAGCGTCGCGGGTCGTGGGCCTCGACACCGTCGCGGGCCGCGTGGCTGGGAGCACGTCCGGAGGGCACGGGGTCGAGCGCCTGCTCGGCACCCCGGACCGGAGGGCGGTCATCGTGCTCGCGGACTTCGGGTCCGGCTCGGCCCGTCCCGCCCGCGACGCCGTGGTCACGGTGCTCGACGCCGCCACCGGCACGCCGCGCTGGTCGGCGGTCGTCCGCGACGACCTCATCGGCGTCACCGACCGCGTCGTGGCCGTCCGCGGTGCCGGTGGCGTCGTCGAGGCCCGCGCGGTCGACGACGGCAGCCCCCGCTGGGCCGCGGCGCCGCCCTCGGGGTGCGCTGCGGCCGACGTCGTCCCGGCCGCCACGACGGAGGCGCTCGTCGTCCCCCTCGACTGTCCGGGTCCGCTCGGCGGGCCGCTACGGACCCGCGCGCTCGCGGGCCTCGACGAGATCTCGGGCGCCGAGCGCTGGCGCGCCCCGACCGTCGCGCTCGACGACGACCGCACCTGACGACCGCCGATCTCGCGGCGACCCCGGCGGCCGCTTCCTCGTCGCCGACGACGAGGGGAGCGTCCTCGACGTCCGCTCCGGGCGCCCGTGACACCCGTCCCGGTGGGTGCGCGGGCGCAGCGCACCGTCGGCGGGGTCGCCCTCGTCCCGACCGCCACGGCCGCCGCGCCTGTCACCGCCGCTCCTGCGACGGCGGTGGCCGTCGTCGATCCCGTGACCGGGACGCCGCGGGCGGTGCCCCCGTGCGCGTCGGCGCCGACCACCGCGCCGGTCGTCACCGGCGGCGCGGGTCGCCACGCTCTGCGGCCTGCCCACCGGCGGGCGGAGCTGCTCGTCCCGGCCGGCCCCGACGGTCGTCCTGCTCGACGACGTCGACGACCTCGCCCTCGTCGAGGCCCCCGGCGGTCTCGTCGCCGTCGCGGACGGCCTCGGTCCCGGCCCGGTGGCCGGTCTGTGAGCACCACTAACCTGGACTCATGCTCGACCGCACGGTGATCGACGCCCTGTTCCCGGCCGACCTGCCCGACCCGGCCGAGTGGGAGCGCCGCTACCCGCCCCGCCCGGTGGGCGACGACGCGCTTGTCACCCGGTTCGGCCCGAGCCCGACCGGCTTCGTCCACGTCGGCGGGCTCTACACCGCGATGATCTCCCGCGACCTGGCCCACTCCTCGGGCGGCGTCTACTACCTGCGCGTCGAGGACACCGACCGTGCCCGGGAGGTCGCGGGCGCCGACGCCCAGTTCGTCCGGGCGTTCGCGGCCTTCGACCTGCCGCCCGACGAGGGGCCGGAGCCGCTCGGCGGCGACTACGGGCCCTACCGGCAGTCGGAGCGCGCGGCGATCTACCACTCCTACGCCCGCGAGCTGCTGCGTGCCGGGCGCGCCTACCCGTGCTTCGCGTCGAAGGAGGAGCTCACCGAGATCGCCGACGCGCAGCGCACGCTCAAGCTGCCCACCGGCTACTACGGGCGCTGGGCGCCGTGGCGCGACGCCGACGAGGGTGAGGTGCAGCGCCGCCTCGAAGCGGGTGACCCCTACGTCGTGCGGTTCCGCTCCGAGGGGCGGGTGGGCGAGCGGGTCGCGTTCGTCGACCGGCTGCGCGGTCGGGTCGAGGCCGAGGACAACCACAACGACGTCGTGATCCTCAAGAGCTCCTCGGATCCCTCGCCGCTGCCGACCTACCACTTCGCCCACGTCGTCGACGACCACCTCATGCGGACCTCGCTGGTCGTCCGCGGGGAGGAGTGGCTCTCGTCGGTGCCGACGCACCGCCAACTGACGGCCGCGCTCGGGCTGCCGGCCGTGGAGTACGCCCACATCGCGGCGCTGATGAAGCAGGAGGGCTCGTCGCGGCGCAAGCTCTCCAAGCGCAAGGACCCCGAGGCGTCGGTCGACTTCTACCTCGCCGAGGGCTTCCCCGCGGCGGCGGTGCTCTACTACCTGCGCGGCCTCGCGAACGCCCCGCTGGCCGAGCTGCCGTTGCCCGAGGCCCTCGCGACGCCGCTGCGCCTCGACGCGTTCGGCCTCGCGGGCCCGCTGGTCGACACCGTCAAGCTGGGCGACATCTGTGCCGACCACATCGCCACCCTCGACGGGCCGGCGGTGCTCGCCGCGGTCCGGGAGTGGGCGCTCGAGTACGACCCCGAGGTCGCGGAGATCCTCGACGCGCACCCCGCCCTCGCCGCCGCCGCGATCGACGTCGAGCGGGTCGACACCGACAACCCGCGCAAGGACCTGCGCTGCTGGTCGGACTTCCGCGACGCCTACGGCTTCTTCTTCGGCGAGCTCTTCACCGACGTCGCCGACCCGGCCGACGAGCGGTTCAACGGGCTCGACCCGGAGCTCGTGCGCGCCGTGGCCGCCGACGCCGCGCAGCGGTACGCCCACGAGGGCGACCAGCCGACGTGGTTCCAGCAGGTTCGCGACCTCGCCGCCCGCCACGGCTTCGCGCCCAACCCGAAGACGTTCAAGAAGGACCCCGACGCCTACCCGGGGATGCTCAAGGACGCGGCCAACGTCGTCCGGGTCGCCGTCACCGGCGCGCAGCGCAGCCCCGACCTCTACGAGGTCACCCGCGCGCTCGGCGCCGACGAGGTCATCCGGCGCCTGCGCGGTGGGCTGACGCCGAGGTGAGCCCGATCGGCGTGTCCCGGCGCCCGCTATAGCGACCGGGCGCGCGCATGGGCCGTAGTCCCACGCGGTCGAGCCACTCGCCGAGCACGTCGGGCGCGCTCGGCGGCGCTGAAGCCGTCGAGGTCGTCGAGCGGCCGCCCGCAGGGTGATCGCGGCGGACGTCGTCGCGACGGCGTCGGCGGGGCCGGCGTCGGTGGTGATCGCGCTGATCAGGGCCTCGCGCACGGCGGCGGAGAGCCCCTCGTCGACGACGCCGGTCGGGGCGGTCACCAGCGAGAGCGCGACGCCGCTGCCGGCGGCGTGCACCATCGCGACGGCCCGGTCCTCGGGAACCCGGAGGCGTCCCGCGACGGCGATGCGGTGGACGAGGGCGGCCAGCATCGCGAACGCCGTCGCGATCGCCGGGGCCGGTGCGCCGCCGGGGGAGCGGGCGTACATGAGCGCGTAGAGCGCGGGGCGCTCACGGGCCATGCCGACGTGGGCGTCCCAACCCGTTCGCAGGTCGGCGACGGGGTCGCCGGTCTCGGCGCGTCCGGTCTTCTCCGCCGCGTAGGCCTCGAAGCCGCTGGTCACGATCGCGTCGAGCAGGCCCTGCTTGTCGCCGAAGAGCCGGTAGATCGTCGGCGCCTGCACCCCGGCGGCGGCACCGACGGCCCGCGTCGAGACGGCGTCGGCCCCGGCGGTCTCCAGCAGCCGCGTGGCGGCGGCGACGATGCGGTCCCGCGGTTCCTCGGACACGTAGCGATGATAACAGGTCCTGGTTAGCGGCTGGCTGGTAACGGTGCTAGCGTCAGTCGCGTAGCAGCGATTTCAGGAGGTTGCCATGATCGTCGTGACCGGAGCCACCGGGGCGCTGGGCCGGCTCGTCGTCGAGGGCCTGCTCGCGGAGCTTCCGCCGGAGCACGTCGGCGTGAGCGTCCGGGAGCCCGACGCCGCCCGCGACCTCGCCGCGCGCGGAGTCAGGGTCCGCCGGGGCGACTTCGGCGACCCCGCCTCGCTCGCGGGGGCGTTCGAGGGCGCCGACCAGGTGCTCGTCGTCAGCTCCAACGACCTCGGCGCGGCGCTGGAGCACCACCGCGCGGCGTTCGCCACCGCGGCCGCGGCCGGCGCGAGCCGCGTCCTCTACACCTCGCACCAGGGCGCCCGCCACGACTCGCCCTTCGCCGCCGCACCGAGCCACGCCGCCACCGAGGACCTGCTCGCGACCGTGGGCGTGCCGTGGACGTCCCTGCGCAACGGCTTCTACGCCTCGACGGTGCCGATGCTCCTCGGCGACGCCGCGAGCACCGGCGAGCTGCGTCTGCCCGCCGACGCGCCCGTCGCGTGGACCACCCGCGAGGACCTCGCCGCGGCGACCGCGCGCCTGCTCGTCGACGGGGCGCCCGACGGGCCGACCGCGCCGCCTCACCGGGCCGGAGGCCGTCGACATGGACGAGGTCGCCGCGATCTCGGGCGAGATCGTGGGCCGGCCCGTCCGCCGGGTCGTCGTCGGCGACGACGAGTACCGCGAGACCCTCGTCGCCCGCGGGGTGCCGGGCGCCGCGGCCGACATGCTGGTCGGGATGTTCGCCGCCGCCCGCCGCGGTGACTTCGCCCCTGCCGACCCGACGCTCGCCGAGCTGGTCGGCCTCGCCCGCGACGTCGATGACGGCCTACCTCGCGAGCACCCTCGTCGCGACGGGTTGATCGCGTCCGAGCTGGACACCGGTCGCCCGACCTTGTCGCGTTCCGTGTCCGCCGCTGGTCCGCGGGCGTCGACTCGCCAGTCTCAGCCCATGAACGCACCTGCGTCACCGTAACCCGGCGCCCGCGCCGCCACCGACGCTGGCGGTCGCCACCCTCGGTGCTGCTGCCCTCGCCGGCCGCCTGCGGCCCGCCGAGCGCCTCGGGCGGGGTGTCGATGTCGTGCCGGCGACGACTGCCGCGCGACGGTGTCGACCGCCCCGGCCACCGTGACCGAGACCGAGGTCGACACCCGGCGCAAGGCCGGGTCGAAGACCAAGCAGACCCGCACGACGACCACCGAGCGCCAGTTCCGGGTCGTCGCGATCGCGCCCGGCTCGGTTCAGGTCGAGGGCGACGACGGCGCGGCGACGGTGTCCGTCGGGGCACGTTCGTCGGCGACGACGACGTCGTCACCGTCGTCTCGTCCGACGGTCGCACCGCCGTCTTCTCCTGGCGCGACTAGAGCTCCACCAGGCCGCGGACCACGGTGGCGAGGGCGCCGGCGAGCGCGAGGACGAGGACGAGGTGGCGCAGGACGGTGGGGGAGAGGCGCCGGGCGACGGGCCCGCCGAGGGCCGACCCGATGGCGATCGCGACCAGCCCCGCCAGCCAGACCGCGACCGACAGGTCGGGCGGGCCCTTCACGGCGAGCGCGACCGCGTTGACCACCAGCAGGACGGCCTGGTCGCGGTGGGCACGAAGCGTTCGGCCGGGATGCGGCGGGCGATGGCGTACGCCGAGACCAGCGGGCCGCCGACCCCGGCGCGTCGCGTTGACGAAGCCGGCCGCCGCGCCCGCGCCCACCGCGCCGGGGGTGCCGGCCAGGAGCCGCCCCGCGGTCGGGAACGCCGAGAGCGCCACCCCGAGCGCGGCGAGCGACCCGACCACGACCAGCAGCGGCGCCTCCGGCGTCACCGTCACCAGCAGCGCCCCCAGCGGCACGCCCGATCGCGGCGCCCGCCAGCAGCAGCGCGACGGCGCGCCCGTCGGTGCGTCGCCACGTCGTGACGAGCACCAGCGCGCACAGCACGATCTGCAGGGCGTTGCCGAAGCTCACGCCGTCGCGCGGCCCGAGGATCGCGACGACGAACGGTGCGCCGACCAGGGCCAGCCCGAGGCCGGTCGAGCGCTGTACCGCCGCGCCGACGAGCAGCGGGAGGGCGACGAGCAGAGGAACCAGGTCGGTCCGCGGGTCCGACGGCAGGGTCACCGCGACGAACTTGGTCTCGAGGAACTCCTCGATGCCCTCGCGGCCGCCCTCGCGCCCGAGGCCCGACTGCTTGACCCCACCGAACGGCGCCGCCGGGTTGGACACCATGCCCTGGTTGAGCCCGACCATGCCCGACTCCAGGCGCTCGGAGAAGCGGATCGCCCGGCCGAGGTCGCGGGTGTAGACGAACGACACGAGTCCGTACTCGGTGGCGTTGGCCGCCTCGATGACGGCGTCGTCGTCGGTGAACGTCTGGATCGGCGCGACCGGGCCGAAGATCTCCTCGTGGTTGAGGCGGCTGTCGGGACGGACGTCGGCGAGCACGGTCGGCGGGTAGAAGTAGCCGGGCCCGTCGGGCACCGTCCCGCCCACCCGGATCGTGGCGCCGTCGGCGACGGCGTCGTCGACGAGGTCGGCGACCTTGTCGCGCGCCCGGGCCCGATCAGCGGGCCGACGTTGACGCCCTCCTCGGTGCCGCGCCCGACCTTCTGGGCGCCCATGCGCTCGGCGAGCTTCGCGGTGAACTCCTCGGCGACGTCGGCGTGGACGTAGAAGCGGTTGGCGGCGACGCACGCCTCGCCGATGATCCGCATCTTGGCCAGCATCGCGCCGTCGACCGCGGCGTCGACGTCGGCGTCCGCGCAGACGACGAACGGCGCGTTGCCGCCGAGCTCGAGCGAGGTCCGCAGCACGTTCGGGGCGGCCTGCGCGAGCAGCTGGCGCCCGACCGCGGTGGAGCCGGTGAACGAGAGCTTGCGCAGGCGCCGGTCGCGCAGCAGGGGCTCGACGACGTCGCCGGGCGTGCTGGTCGGCACGACGTTGAGCACCCCGGCCGGCAGGCCGGCCTCCGCGAGCACGTCGGCGAGGAAGAGCATGGTCAGCGGCGTGAGGTCGGCGGGCTTGACCACCATCGTGCAGCCCGCCGCGATCGCCGGGCCGATCTTGCGGGTGCCCATCGACAGCGGCATGTTCCACGGCGTGATGAGCAGGCAGGGCCCGACCGGCCGGCGCATGACGAGCTTGCGCCCGCCCGCCGGGTCGGTGCCCCACTCGCCGTCGATGCGCACGGCCTCCTCGGAGAACCAGCGGAAGAACTCCGCGGCGTAGGTGACCTCGGCGCGGGACTCGGTGACCGACTTGCCCATCTCCAGGGTCATCAGCACCGCGAGGTCGTCGGCACGCTCGGTGAGCAGCTCGAAGGCGCGGCGCAGGATCTCCGAGCGCTGCCGCGGCGGGGTCGCGGCCCAGTCGGCCTGCGCCGCGACGGCGGCGTCGAGCGCGGCGCGACCGTCCTCGGGGGAGGCGTCGGCCACATCGGCGATGGTGTCGCCGGTGGAGGGGTCCTCGACGGCCAGGGTGCGCCCGCCTTCGGCCGCGCGCGCCTCGCCGCCGATGCGCAGGCCCGGGTCGACGGCGGCCACGATCGCCCGCTCGCGCTCGGTGTCGGTCATGGCGATGCCTCCAGCTCCTCGGGGACGATCACCCCGGCGGAGGTGCCCGGCGGCGGGCGACGCGCCTACGCTCCGCGGCGTGTTCGCCCCGCGCACCGTCGTCGAGCCCCGCCCGGACCTGCCCCGGCGCGGGCCCCGCGACACCGCCGCCGTCGTCGTCGGCGGCGGCATCGCCGGGGGCTCCGCCGCGCTCGTGCTCGCCGAGCGCGGCGTCCGGGTCGAGCTGCTCGAGGGCGCCGACCACCTCGGTGGGCGGCTCGGGACCTGGGACCGGCGCCTCGCCGACGGCAGCGAGGCCGTCGTCGAGCACGGCTACCACGGCTTCTTCCGGCAGTACTACACGCTGCGCGACGTCCTGCGCCGCCTCGACCCCGACCTCGGCTTCCTGCGCGACGTCGGCGGCTACCCGATCGAGAGCCGGCCCGAGGTCGGGTGGGCGCCCGAGGACTTCACCGACCTGCCCCGCACGCCCCTGCTCAACCTCGCCGCGCTCGTCGTGCGCAGCCCCAGCTTCCGGCTGCGCGACCTGCCGAAGGTCGACGGCCGCGAGGCCCTCGCCATGCTGCGCTACGACCCGGTGACGACGTTCGCCGAGCACGACCACCGCAGCGCCGCCGAGTTGCTCGACGCGCTCGGGTTCTCCGACCGCGGCCGCGCGATGCTCTTCGAGGTCTTCGCGCACTCGTTCTTCAACACCGAGCAGCGCTACTCGGCGGCGGAGTTCCTCGCGATGTGCCACTTCTACTTCACCGGCAACCCCGAGGGCCTCGGGATGGACGCCCCGGTCGACGACTACCGCACCACGCTGTGGGAGCCCTTCACGCGCCTGCTCGAGAAGCACGGCGCGACGGTGACGACGGGAGCGCGCGGTGGCGTCGGTGATCCCGACGGCCCGTGACGCGGCTGGGCCGTCGAGGTCGACGGCGGCCCCGTGCGGCGGGCGCGCCACCTGGTGGTGGCCACGGACGTCCCGGGCACGAAGGCGCTGGTCGCCGCGTCACCCGAGCTCGCGGCGACCGCCCCGGAGCTCGCGGCGCGGGTCGCCGAGCTTCCCGGCGGCGAGCCCTACGTCGTCGCCCGGCTCTGGTGCGACGGCGACGTCGACGCGTCCCGCGCCGTGTTCACCGGCGTCACCCGCGAGCGCGTGCTCGACTCGGTGACGCTGTTCCACCGCCTCGAGGACGAGTCGGCGCGCTGGGCGCGCGCGGCGCGCGGGGGTCGGTGATCGAGCTGCACTCCTACGCCTGCCCGCACGACGCGTCGTGCGAGGAGATGGTCGCGGCGATGCGCGCCGAGCTGGGCGCCCTGTGGCCCGAGACCGCTCGCCTCGCGGTGCTCGACGTCGAGGCGCACCGCTACACCAACGCCCCCGGCTTCGACCCCGGCTTCCACGCGCGCCGGCCCGGCGTGCGCAGTGATGCGCGGGGCCTGCGCCTCGCGGGCGACGGGGTGGCGAGCGACGTCCCGTCGGCGCTGATGGAGCGCGCCGCGGTCACGGCGGTCACGGCCGCGAACGACGTCCTCGCCGAGGAGGGCGCGCGCGCCGAACCGATGCGGTCGATCCCGCCTCGCGGCCTGCTCGCCCGGCGCGCTAGCGTTCCGACCCCGTGACTACACGCTGTAGGAGGAAGGGCCCCGTGTCGCTGCGCCAGCCCAGCCGGACGCCTGTGCTGCTCGTCGCCCTCGTCGCCGGGGCGCTCGCCCTCGGCGGCTGCACGTTCAGCGACGAGCCCGCGCCGGGCTCGCCGTCGTCGCCCAACCAGCTCTCGAACGAGGGCTTCCCGCCGCCCGGGCCCCCGCCGCAGCCCGGCGTGATCACCCCCGACCCGGTCGGCCCGGTGGCCCCGTCGACGGCGCCGCGCCCCGAGCGCGGGCCGGTCCCGACCCCGGGTCCCGCCACCAGCGAGAACCCGGTCCGGCCGACGAACAACCCGGCGCCGCCCCCCGGCAGCTAGGCCTGCTCCTCGGGCAGCCGGCGTGACGACCAGAGCACCCCGGCGAGCCCGAGCGCGCCGCTCACGACGAACACCACGAGCGTGGTGGGCGTGGCCTCGCCGGTCACGGCGTCGCCCGCGAGCACGACGGCGACCGTGCCCGGCACGAGCCCGACGGCGGTGCCGACGACGTAGTCGCGCACCTTCACGCTCGTGACGCCGAAGCTGTAGTTGAGCAGCGCGAACGGCAACGCGGGGACGAGGCGTGTCGAGAGCACGGTGAGCAGGCCCCGGCGCGAGAGCCGTCGCTCGAGCGCGCGGACCCGGCCCTCGCCGAGCCGCGCGACGGCCCGTGAGCCGAGCCGTCGGCTCAGCACGAACCCCAGCACCGCCGAGGCGACGCTGCCCAGCAGGCACACGGCGAGACGCGAGCCCGACCGGGCCCGAACAGGACACCCGCGCTGAGGGTGAACGTCGTGCGGGGGATCGGCGTGGTCGTGACGAGGGCGTGCACGAGCAGGAACACCAGCGGGCCCCACACCCCCAGCCCGCGTGCCCGCTCGCGCAACACCACGGGGTCGGGGAAGCCGACGACGAGGGCGAGGCGACGAGGCCGCCCAGCAGCGACGACGCGCGCGAGGGCGCACCAGCGCGCCGGGGTGGGCACCGGTCAGGCGACTCGGCTGAACAGGCCCTGGTAGTCGACCACCAGCCCGAGGGCGTCGACGTGACGAACGAACGGACCGTAGGTCGGGTCGGCGTAGGTGTAGACCGCCAGCCCGCGCTCGTCGTCGGGCAGGCGCCGGTAGGTCTGCGGCACCCGGTGCAGGGCGAGCGAGGGCACGTCGCGCCAGGCCGCCTCGATCGTCGCCTCGGCGCCCACGGCGAGGCCGAGCCGGCGCACCGGCATGGTGTTGGACACCGGGGAGGCCGACACGTCGACGTCGGTGCACCCGCGCAGCTCGGGCCAGGAGCGCCCGTCGAGGGTCCACTCACCGAGCGCGTCGGCGGCGAGCGTCACCCGTTCGAGGCCCTCGTCGGAGAGCACCTCGACGAACGCCGTCCGCGTGCGCCAGGCGGCGTCGGTGACGATGGAGAACCGCAGCGACCACCCGCCGTCGCGGTCGCGCACGATCGCGGCGCCGTCGAGCAGGTGACCGCCCTCGGGCGCCTCGGGCGTGGGGTCGGTCGACGACAGCGAGCCGTGGGCGAGGCCGTGGGCGACGTCGTCGCGTCGCCAGAGGGCGGTGTGCTGGGCCACCGCCCGATCGTCCCAGAGGGCCGCGGCAGGCCCGAGCGCGGTCGGGCCGGGCGGACTCGGCTCCCGCGGGCGTCCGACGTGGGAGACTGACCGCGTGAGCAGCCCCAGCGAGCCGCCCCACGACCCGACGGTTCCCGGGGCCCCGCGCGGCGCCGCACCGCGGGACCGACGACGGCCGCGCCCGGGCGGCCGGAGCCGGGCGGGTACGGCCAGCAGGGCGGGTACGGCCGCCGCGGCCCCAGCAGGGCAACCGGGTGGCAGGGACGGGCCGCTCCTGGGGCGAGCCCGGCGCCGGCTACGCCCCCGGCTACGGAGACCCCTACGGCGGCGGGCCGACCGTGGGCGGGCCGCACGCCTACACGGGCGGTCACGGCGGCAGCAGGCCGGAGGGTGGGCGCCGAAGCCGGGCGTCGTGCCGCTGCGCCCGCTCGCACTGGGGGAGCTGCTCGACGGCGCGTTCCAGTACATCCGCGCGCACCCGCGGGTGGTGCTCGGTGTCTCGGCGGTCGTCGCCGTGATCACCACGCTCATCCAGACCCCGTTCCAGGCGCTGAACGGCTGGTCGGCGGGCGCCGTCGCCCCGCCGGTCACGGGGCGCCGACTCTCGGCGGCGAGCGACGCGTTCACCGCGAACGTCGCCTCGCGCAGGCAACCCGTGGTGGGCCACCGCCACGCTCTCCGGCCTCCTCATGGTCATCATCAGCCGCGCCGTGCTCGGGGCGCCCGTCGACGCGGGCGACGCGTGGCGCGCGGTCCGGCCGCGGGTGCCGGGGCTCGTCGCGGTCGCGCTGCGTCTCCTGGCCGCGGCCCTGGCGCCGCGCGCGGTCGCCATGCTGCCCGGCATCCTGCGCGGCTCGCCGGCGGCGCGACCGGGCCGGGCGGCATCCTGGTCGGCCCTCGGCTTCCTCGTCGGCGCCTTCGCTCGCCGGCCTCGTCTCGTCCGCGCTCGCGCTGGCCGCTCGGCCCGCCTACGTGCTGGAGGGCGCGGGGGTGTTCGAGGCCCTGCGGCGGTCGTGGACGCTGGTCCGCCCGCGCTTCTGGCCGGTCGTCGGGATCGTGGTGCTCACCGCCGTGGCGGGCGCCATCCTGCAGCTCATCCTCCTCGTGCCGTTCATCGCGCTCGTGGCGGCGATCGGGTTCCTGTCGGGGGCGGGCGCGACGACGGGGGGCCTCTCGATCCTGGTCACCTCGGTCGGCGGCATCATCGGCATGGCGCTCGTGACGCCGTTCCAGGCCGGGGTCACCGGCCTGCTCTACGTCGACCAGCGGATGCGCCGCGAGGGCTTCGACCTCGAGCTCCAGCGCGCCGCCTCCTCCGGGCCGCGATGATCCCGGCGGCCGCCGGCGCCCCGGTCGACATCCCGATCGACATCGACGCCGACCCGGCCCGCGAGCTCGCCCGCCGCGAGCTCTCGCGCGCCGTCTACGCCGCCGAGGAACCCTCGCTGTCGAGCGGGTCGTCGACTGGTCGGTGACCGCGTCGACGACCTGCTCCGGCGGCGTCGGGCGCGGGCCTCGGGGGGGTGGGGCGTCCTGGTGCTGGTCGCGGTGGCGTCGCCGTCGTCGTGCTCGTGCGGTGGCGGCTCGGGCGCTTCACCCGGGGGGAGGCCCGTGCGGCGCCCGTGCTCGACACGGTGGTGCGGACCGCCGCCGAGCACCGCCGTCTCGCCGCCGCCGCCGAGGCGGCGGGTGACCTCGACGAGGCCGTGCGCGAGACGATGCGGGCCCTCGTGCGGGGCTCGAGGAGCGCGCGGTGCTCGACCGCGCGCCCGGCCGCACCGCGGGGAGGTGGCCCGCGCGACGTCCGCGACGCCTCCGCCCGCCGAGGACGCCGGTGGCCGACGCCGCCCGCGTGTTCGACGAGACCGTCTACGGGGCGCGCGGCGCCGACGCCGCGGCGCTCGAGCGGCTGCGGGCCGCCGACGCTGCCGTCCTCGCGACGCGGGCGGTACCGGCGGCGTGACGACCACCGGCGCGGGCCCGCCGCACGGGCGACGGTGCTCGGCGCCTCGGGCCGCGCGCGTGGCGTCGCGGGCCGGTCGCCGTGGTCGTCGCTGCTGCTCGCGGGCCTGGTGCTCGCGCTGCTCGCGACGCCCGGGTGCGCGGCACCCTGCGCGTCCCGACTCGCCCGCCCCGGAGGGTTCGCTGGCCCTGGTCACGCTGCTGCGCGAGCAGGGCGTCGACGTCGCGCCGGTCGCCGACCTCCCCCCGGCGGCCGCCGGTGCGGGCAGCACGGTGCTCGTCGCCTCGCCCGCCCGCATGAGCAGCGCCCAGCGCGCCGCGCTCGCCGCGTCGCAGGCCGACCTCGTGCTCGTCCTGCCCGACTCGGCCACGCTGGCGGCCCTCGCCCCGGGCGTGGTCACCGACGACACCGCGCTGCCCGAGCCCGTCGAGCCCGCCTGCCCACTGCGGGCCGCCGTCGCCGCCGGGCCGGTCGACCTCACCGGCGCCTACACCGGCCCGCCCACGAGCACGGCCTGCTACCCGGTCGAGGCCCGCCCGTCGGCGTCGCTGCTCGCGGTACCCGGAGCGGCCCGCGCGGTGACGATCGTGGGCGGGGTCGAGCCGTTCACCAACGAGTCCCTCGCGCAGCGGGGCAACGCCGCGCTCGCGCTGCAGCTGCTCGGGACCCACCCGCGCGTGTCGTGGTACCTGCCGGTGCCGCCGCTCGGGGCCGAGGGGCAGCAGCGCCCGCTGCTCTCGCTGCTGCCCGACGGCGTGGTGTGGGGCGCGGTCCAGCTGCTGGTCGCGGGCGTGGCGGTGGCGCTGTGGCGGGGCAGGCGGCTCGGGCCCCTGGTCACCGAGCGGCTGCCCGTCGTCGTCCCCGCGGGCGAGACGGTGCGCGGTCGCGCGCGGCTCTACCGCCGGACCGGTGCCCGGGGGCGGGCCGCGGCGGTCCTGCGCGACCGGGCGCGCCGCGACCTCGCCGCACGCCTCGGGCTGCCTCCCGGCGGCGCGCCCACCGGCGCCGTCGCGGCGGCCGCCGCCGAGCGGCCCGGTGCCGGCCGCGGAGCTCGCCGACCGGCGCGACGGCGCCGCGCCCGCCGACGACGCCGCGCTCGTCGCGCTCGCCGACGGCCTCGACCGTGCCGTCGCGACGGTCGCCCGCGCGTGAGCGCGGTGGTCGTGATCCGATGGGCGCCCGGACCGGGGAGGGCACGGGGTGGTTGAGCTCGGCAAGGGACGAGGACGTGTCCGCGCGGCGGCGGCGCGCGAGGCGCTGCTGGCGCTGCGCCGCGAGGTCGCGAAGGTCGTGGTCGGCCACGACGCGGCGGTCACCGGCCTGGTGATCGCGCTGCTGTGCCGGCGGCACGTGCTGCTGGAGGGCGTGCCCGGGGTCGCGAAGACGCTGCTCGTGCGCACGGTCGCGGCGGCGCTGTCGCTGGAGGACCGGCGCGTGCAGTTCACTCCGGACCTGATGCCCGGCGACGTCACCGGCTCGCTGGTCTACGACGCCCGCAGCACCGAGTTCACCTTCCGCCCCGGCCCGGTGTTCACCCACCTGCTGCTCGCCGACGAGATCAACCGGACGCCGCCGAAGACGCAGGCGTCGCTGCTCGAGGCCATGGAGGAGTTCCAGGTCTCGGTCGACGGGACGCCCCGGCCCCTGCCCGAGCCGTTCGTGGTCGCCGCGACCCAGAACCCGGTGGAGTACGAGGGCACCTACCCGCTGCCCGAGGCCCAGCTCGACCGGTTCCTGCTCAAGCTGCTGCTCCCGCTGCCCGAGCGCGACGCCGAGATCGCGTGCTCGCCCGCCACGCCGACGGCTTCGACCCGCGCGACCTCGCCGCCGCGGGCGTGCGCCCCGTCGCGGGCGTCGAGCACCTGCGGGCCGCGCGCGCCGCCGTCGCGCGGGTCGGCACCCACCCCGACGTGCTCGCCTACGTCGTCGACGTGTGCCGCGCGACCCGCTCCTCGCCGTCCCTGCGCCTCGGGGCCTCGCCCCGCGGCGCGACGGCCCTGCTGCTCGCCGCGCGGGCCTGGGCCTGGCTGGCCGGGCGCGACTACGTCACCCCCGACGACGTGAAGGCCCTCGCGCTGCCGGTCCTGCGCCACCGCGTGGGGCTGCGCGCCGAGGCCGAGCTCGAGGGCGTCACGGCCGACGGGGTCGTCTCCGGGCGTCCTCGCCGCCGGTCCCGGTGCCCCGCTGACGCGATGGCCCTCACCGGTCGGTTCGCCCTGCTCGTGGCCCTCGCCGCGCTCGTCGTGGGCCTGCTCGCGCCGTCGGCGACCGGGGTGCTCGCGGTGGGTCCTCGTGCTCGTCGCTGCTGGCGGTCGCGATCGACCTGGCGCTGGCCGCGCCGGTCCGCGGGCTGCGGGTCGCCCGGTCGGTGCCCGTCTCGGTGCGCCTCGGCGAGTCGGTGACCTCGACCGTCACCCTGGCCCACCCCGGCCCGCGCACCGCGCGGCTGCTGGTGCGCGACGCGTGGCCGCCGTCGGCGGGGGCCGACGACAACCGCCCCCGCGTCGTGGTGCCCGGCGGCGAGCGACGCCGGGTCGAGACCGCGCTGACCCGACCGCGGCGCGGCGACCGGAGGCCGAGCGCGTCACCGTCCGGTCCCACGGCCCGCTGGGGCCTCGCCGCCCGGCAGCGCGCCCACCGCGTGCCCGCGACGGTGCGGGCCCTGCCGCCGTTCGCCTCGCGGCGCCACCTGCCCGCGCGGCTCGCCCGGCTGCGCGAGCTCGACGGGCGCCGGGCGGTGCAGGTGCGGGGGCAGGGCACCGAGTTCGACTCGCTGCGCGAGTACGTCCCGGGGGACGACGTCCGCTCCATCGACTGGCGGGCCTCGGCACGCTCGACCGACCTCGTCGTGCGGACCTGGCGCCCCGAGCGCGACCGTCACGTCCTGCTCGTCCTCGACACCGGTCGCCGGGCCGCCGTGCGGGCCGGCTCCGAGGGCTTCCCGGGGCTCGACACGTTGCTCGACGCCGCGCTGCTGCTGGGGGTCCTCGCCTCGCGCGGCGGCGACCGGGTCGACCTGCTCGCCCTCGACGACACCGTGCGCGCCTCCGTGCTGGGGTGGGGCGCGAGCTGCTGCCCGGCGCTGACGGCGATGGCGCCGCTCGTCGGGCGCGAGCCGACGGCGCCGCGACGCCGAGGTCACCCGGTCGAGCGCCGCGCCGTCACCCGCCTCTCGCGGGCGCCGAGGTCGTCGTCGAGACCGACCACCGCCGCCTCGCCGCCGAGGTCCTCGCCCGCGCCGGGCGCCGCAGCCTCGTCGTGCTGTTCACCGGGCTCGAGGACCCGCCGTCGCCGAGGGCCTCGAACCCGTGCTCGGCGTGCTGCTGCGGCGCCACACCGTGCTCGTCGCCGCCGTCGCCGACCCCGAGCTCGCGACGATGGCCGCCGGGCGCGGCGACGCCGACGCCGTCTACGGCGCCGCGGCCGCCGAGGTCACCCGCGCCGAGCGCCGCGACGTCGCGCGCCGCCTCGAGCGCCGCGGCGTCGAGGTCGTCGACGCCGCCCCCGACGACCTCGCCCCCGCCGTCGCCGACCGCTACCTCGCGCTCAAGGCCGCGGCCCCGGCGTGAGCCTGCGGCTCGCGTCGAGCGCGCGGGGCTGCGTCGAGCTCGATCGCCCACGCTGTCGTCGAGCGGCGCGGCGGCCGAGCGCGGTCAGCGTCGCCGCTGCCCGCCCATGACGTCGGCCCGGATCCTGGTCGCTCACCCAGACGACCGTCACGGCCGTCGCGTCACCAGGGCGAGCGATCACGGTGGCGACCCGAGGCCGACGGGCCGGTGGGGCGACGGTCGGCGCCGACCCGCGTGCCCGCGCGCAGCAGACGCGCGCCGTGGGCGACGTACGCGAGGAACGCGAGCTCGGCGACCACGCCGATGCCGATCCGGGCCCAGGTGGCAGCCGCGACGGTGGTCACGAACGCCTCGATGACCACGCCGATCCCGGAGACCAGCGAGGTCCGCGCGCCGACGCCATGCGACGCCGATCGCCATGCCGCCGGTGATGCGGCCCTGGCGGGCGAGGGCGTCGGCGCGCGAGCGCGGCCCCGGGCGCGACCCACGCCCAGCCGAGGCGCAGCCCGGCGCCGGCGGCGACGAACACCGCCGTCAGCTCCAGCAGCCCGTGCGGGGTGATGAGCCCGAAGAACAGGTCGGCCCGGCCGTTGGCTACCATGACGCCCCCGGTCACGCCGACGTTGAGCACGTTCTGGAAGAGCACCCACAGGACCGGGAGCACGAGCACGCCCGTGATGAGGCAGAGCGCCGCGATCTGCGCGTTGTTGGTGAACACCGCGCGGCGAACGATCCGGCCGGATCGCTGGAGTAGTAGTCGGCGAAGTCGCGCTCCACGAGCTGGCGGATCTCCTCGGGGGTGCCGACGGAGGCGAGGACGTCGGGGGTCCGGGCGACCCAGGTGCCGACGGCGACCATGACGACGCCGGACACCAGAAGCGTCGTCGCCCACCACCGCCACGAGGCCGCCAGCGCCACCGGGAACCCGACGGTGAGGAAGCGCAGCGCGTCGCGCCACGCCGGGCTCGCCGTGCCGGTGACGACGGTCCGGGCTCGCGCCACGAGTACCGAGAGCCAACCGACCAGCTCGGGATCGGGCGAGGTCGACCGGATCACCGACAGGTCGGTGGCGGCCCGCCGGTAGAGCGCGACGACCTCGTCGGCGTCGTCGGGCCCCCAGTGCCGCCGACGCTTGAGCAGCTCGGCGAGCCGGTCCCAGTCGGGGCGGTGCACGTGCACGTACGCGTCGACGTCCACCGTGCGACCCTAGCCCGGTGAGCGAGGTCGTGATCGGCGAGGCGGTCGCGCTCGAGCTGCGCCCCGCACGCGTCCCGAGCCGGGCCCTCGCCCTCGCGATCGACGGCGCGATCATGGTCGCGTTGCTGTTGGTGCTCCTGCTGGTCGTCGGCCTCGTGGGCGACGACTTCGACGACGCCCTGGTGGGCGCGGTCGCGATCGCGCTGCTGCTGGGCGTGCTGGTCGGCCACCCCTGCTGTGGGAGACGCTGACGCGCGGGCGCACGCCCGGCAAGTTCGCGATGGGCTGCGGGTGGTGCGCGACGACGGCGGGCCGATCGTGTTCCGCCAGGCCCTGGTGCGCGCCTCTCACCGGCTTCTTCGTCGACTTCCTCGTGCTCTCGGGCGGCACCGGGGTGATCGGGCTGTTCAGCTCGCTCGTCTCGCAGCGGGGACAGCGGGTCGGCGACCTGCTCGCGGGCACGGTGGTCCTGCGCGAGCGCATGCCCCGCGCCACCGCCCGCCGCCCGCTGCCGCCCGTCGCGCCCGGCCTCGCGCGTGGGCGGCGGGCGCGGAGATGTCGGCGTGGGCGACGACCTCGCGCTCACCGCGCGCCGCTTCCTCGCGCGCGCCCCGCGATGGAGCCGGCCGCCGGGCGCGCTGGCCGACCGGCTCGCCGGCGAGGTGGCCGCGAGGGTGGCCCGCCCCCGCCGCCGGGGGTGCCGCCGGAGCCCTACCTCGCCGCCGTCCTCGGGGAGCGCCGGCGCCGGGAGGTCGACCGGCTCCTGGCCCTGCGCGCTTCCCAGCAGGTGGGATACCGTCCTGCATGACGGACGCGCGGGGAGCACGCTGACGGCGTGCCCGCCTCCGACGCCGACGCCGACCATCGGCCCGACGCCGCCGCACCGACCCGCCCGTCACGGCGGCGGTGGGCGATCCTCGCCGTCGGCGTGCTCGCGCAGACCGCCGGCAGCGCCGTGGTCTACGGCGTGCCGTTCCTGGTGCCCGCCCTGCGCGACGAGCGCGGCCTGTCGCTGGCCGCCGTGGGCGTGGTCGTCGCCGCGCCGACGGCGGGGCTGATGCTCACCCTCGTCGCCTGGGGGGTGCTCGTCGACCGGGTGGGCGAGCGGGTGCCGATGGCCGCCGGCCTGGGGGTGTGCGGGCTCGTCGTCGGTGCCCTCGCCCTCCTCGCCCCGCCCGGGCTCGGTCCCGTCATCGCCCTGCTGGCGGTCGGCGGCGCGGGGGCGGCCTCGGTCACCGCGGCCAGCGGCCGGCTGAGCATGGGCTGGTTCGCCGTCGACGAGCGCG